>ML179586.1:23739-41896 GCA_004369135.1 Dendrothele bispora CBS 962.96
TGACTGATTAGGCCATCTCCCTATCGTTTCATATGCTCGTTCTCCTATCTTAGCCTTATTTCTTTGACGGGAATTTTTTTTAACAGTTCCAACCAATATGCTAGTACTACGTCACCTCTTCGTTTTTTTGTCTCTTTCGTCGATTCGTCCTATGATTAACAATGAAGTCTTGCTGCTTCCTCCGAGACCTTTTTCGAGTTCTCTCTCCTTTTTTTCTTTGCGCTTATCATACCTGGGCCTAGTATCAACCAATTCGATTTTTTCTTCCTTCGCAGTATAAGGATATACTAAATCGGAAAAGTTGGTAAAACTTGTAAGTATACATGCGTCATTGGCAGAGAGAAGGTTCGTACTAATCGGAGGTTAAATTGGACAGGTCCAAACGATTGATCCCAAGGACCACATCATCCATCTTAATGAGCGAACTCGCGGCTCATATGTCCGCAGTAGATTCATACATGATACAACAATGATTGAAGGCGGCTGCAGTCAAGTACAAGAGAAGCACGGAGTACACTATTTTGTAAAGAAACCATCTCGGAGCCTTGTCTACAAGCTACTACAAGCAATGCACCATGTGATTACTATCGTCGGTGAGGCTGAGGGAGGGAGGACATAGAGAGGAGGGGAAATTGTCACAAGATCAAGGCGATGTCGTACCAGTATTCGAATATGGGTGGACATATCCCAGGCCCCGTTTTGCAACATCGGCGAGATATGTCCAGCCCCTCAGAGATGTACATCCCCCATATTGCAATATGGGTCAGGTGTCTACCTCAGCAGGATATACCAATATGGGCTGGACCAGGGCAGGCCTAGCGTGCCGGGACAGCACAGGGCCAAATACTCACACGGCACATTGTTGGAAACCAGCGCTTTGACCAATACTTGGACATTACTTTGGCACAAGTACGGGCACCGACGCTTTGATGAATAGGTGGCATTTACCACAGGATTGAGCTTGGACACAGTAGATACAGTATATAACGAGTACATACCGTAGGACATACCTCACTCACTTATCTTGTATCGGTGACTGAGGTATGTGTATTGTCGCAACATTTACTTATTGGTACCTATACTGACGAACTCCTGTTAGTCTACATTATAGGTACATACTAATATACTCACTTATCTTGTATCGGTGACTGAGTCTACATTATAGATTTCTACAGGTTATGGGCCATAGCGTCTGACTCTCTAGCAAGACAGACACGTAGAAATCGCCCTCGAACACCTCGGAATCCCCTCTGTGTATGAATACACCCCCTTCTCCTACCCCATCCCAAGACCCCCTACTTGACATATCCCAGCTCTTATCAAGACTATCCCTCATGGCGCTTACCAAAGTGAAAAGCCCCTCCCACTTTCAAGACTTCCCCTCCCTCGATATCACCAAAGGCAATTGGACCGAGTGGTCAGAATCTTGTCTTGATGCCCTCCTATTGGTCGGGCTCAGCGAGTATGTAGAAGGCACGGTATCGAAACCAGCCGACTCTGCTACTGAACAAAAGGCCATCTGGGAACACAACGACAAGTTAGCGAAGGCGTGCATTCGTATGCGACTTGCCCAGAGCGAGAAGACCCACGTACGTGAATGCGGGACGTCCAAAGAAGTATGGGACTCTCTCCAATCGCATCACCACAAACAGGGAAACATTACACAAATTTCTCTCATCGAGGAGGCCTTTTCTATCCGCTTTGCCCGTGATACTACCATTCCGGACACCATGCAACGCATATCCGATCTTGTCAAGCACATCTTCGAGATAGGAATCCCTGATGAAGAATCCTTCCATCAGCTTATCCTACTCAATGCTATGAGCACGGAGCTTCGTACCATGCGCGACACGCTAAATACCCACATATCATCATCCAGTACCACCAATGCCCAGGAACAGTCCAAGGAGCAACTACTCGTAATTCGGCGGACCCTAGAACGAGAATTCCGCCAGGTCGAGAAAGAACTCAAAGAAACCGAGCGCAGTAACACAGCTATTGCTAATGCCGCTCGTATTACTGGACCAAGAGACGGACCTCGTTGTGCAACCCCTGGCTGCCGAGGTATTCACCTGACAAAGAATTGCTTTGCAAAGGGTGGTCCTATGGAAGGGAGACGTGATGAGGTATTAGCAGAAAGAAGGAAGGCACGAGAGAAAAGAGAACAGGAGAAGAAGGATAGGGATCAGAAATCCACTACCACAAAGACAAAGCGTTTTGTTGATGAAAGCGGAAAGGCCTATATGTTGGTTGAGGACACCGAAACAGCTGGGAGTGCCATTGAAGTCACTTCAAACGATGAACTCCTTACCCTGGCCAGCCAGTATGAAGACATTAGTGACGGCGAGATCTCCATGGCATTTTTCGAACTTGACCAAGAAGACCTAAGGGCGTCCGTTGACTGGAAAGAACATGTCAGCACTCCGAAACTAATTACCGACTCCCCGAATGTCGCACTCTTAACCACAGATACCACTTCCTGGTACATTGATAGTGGTGCTACTATTCATCTCTCCCCGGAACGCTCCGATTTTCATGACCTCAGGGCTATCCCGCCGAAAGCTGTAAAAGGTGTTGGTGGGAGTGTTATCCAGGCAACTGGAATCAGAACGATCAAGATTCAACAAACCAAGGGGACTCGCATCAAACTTGAAAATGTTCTCTATATTCCAGGAGCGACTCTTCGGCTCCTATCTGTCGGTAGACTATGCGACAAAGGGTATCAATGTACCTTCACCAACATTGACTGTACAGTTGTCGAACCCCTAACCAAACGCGTCATCGTAAATGCTCACCGGTCCCAAGGGAAACTCTATGCCCTTGATGGGAACATCATCCCCAAAGACAAACATGCCAACACTGCCAGCACCAGCGCCAATGCCAACCTTTTCACATGGCACAAACGTCTCGGTCACGCTGGAATCCAGTCCATCAGACACATGTCTAGGAACGGCCTCGCTGAAGGTATGCGTGTTGACCTGTCCGTCCTCCCACCAGCCTGCTCACCTTGCATACAGGGAAAACAAGGGAAGACTCCCGTTCCGAAAGTACGTGAGGGGCAGAAGGCAGAAAGACCGCTCCAGGTTCTATACGTAGACCTGGCAGGGCCGGAGGACGTACAATCAACTAGGCATAACTTATATTCAATGGAAATAATTGATGATCATACAAATGGAATATGGGCAATACCACTTACCGCTAAGAACATGGCTCTGCCAAAGTTACAGCAATGGGCCTTGCAACGCAAAGTCGAGTTTCCTCACTTGAAGACCGAAGTATGGCGTATAGACGGAGGAGAATTAGACTCGAAGGAAATGGAGACATGGGTCATATCCACAGGTGCAAAATTACAGAAGACTGCACCATACACCTCCGCACACATTGGGAAAGTCGAACGCAGCCACCGAACACTTTTTGGCCGGGCACGAGCAATGAGACTCGACGCTGGCGTACCACCGAAACTCTGGGACTACTTTGTGGAAACGGCCGCCTACTTGAGCTGGTTCACTCCGACACGAGCTCTACACAACAAAACGCCCTATGAAGCCTTGCACAACCAGAAACCAAAGTTAACTCACCTCCGGGAAATCAGTTGTAAAGCATACATTCTCATTCAACACAAGAATAATCCTAAAATCTATGAACGCTCGTTAGAGTGCATACTTATCAGATATTCAACCAACTCCAAAGCTTACCTATGCTACCACAAACCATCCCAACGAGTCATCACCTCTTTTCATGTCCGTTTCATCGAGTCCCATGAAGAATCCACCAGACCACTCCGTGCAGACAAAACCATCAACACAACCTCCCTAGATACAACCCCTCATAAACCAACTCGCCTTAGTACTGACGATAGTGATGAAGAAGACGGTACTGACCCAGAGACGTTCGATAATACTCCAACGTCCATCCCACCAGGAACTCCCGACATTGACTCAACCCCCACATCACAACCCGAACCACGTCGCTCCGCCCGAAATGCTGAAATTGCTGCCAAGAAAGCTACTGGCCCCAGCCAGAGCCGCTTGGAGCAGGCCATTACTGAATCAAAAGCCAGCGCGGCACGTAAACAAGCAGAACGTGATGCTCGTCAAGAGCAGAGAAGAGCAGAGAAAGAAGACGCTTGAAACCGTTGATAGTGGTGAGGAACCGGGAGCAATGCATACATGGTTTGATGAGGTTGTTGGGGGAGCAGTCACAGACGGCATGGACATTACCCCTTCAGATGAACCAGCAACTCTGAAGGAAGCTCTGAGTATCGAACACGAACGTGAACTGTGGCTATCGGCTCTTGAAGAAGAATTCGAATCCATTCGGAAACACAAAGTTTACAAACTAATCCCCAGATCTGCTGTCCCCAACGGCCGTCGAGTCCTACAAGGACGACCCGTCTTCAAACGTAAACGGGATGAAACCGGAAAAGTCGTCCGTTATAAAGCCAGATGGGTATGCAAAGGTTTTGCGGCAGTTTGGGGTCAGGACCATGACCAGACTACTTCTCCAACCACTCGTCTGGAATCAGAACGGATTATTTGTCACATAGGCGCAGCCTTAGACATGGATATGCAACAGCTAGACGTCAAGACAGCTTACCTTCATGGGGAATTGGAACACCCGTGCTACATGGAGCAACCAAAGGGTTTTGAGCAACCTGGCCAGGAGGATTTTGTATGGGAATTACAGAAAGGATTATACGGTATGAAACAAGGAGGACGCACCTGGAACCGGACGATGAATAAGGCCATGATGGAGTGGGGTTTCACCCGAGTCAACGTCGAACACTGCATCTATTACCGAAGAACCAACACCGGTGTAATTATATGTGCCGTCCACATCGACGACTTCATCAGTGCTGCTACGACCAAGGAGGAGAATGAGCGTTTCAAAGCACAGATGAGGACGAAATGGGAAATCTCGGATGGCAACTTACACTTCATTGTTGGTATCCAAGCAAAGAGGAACCGTACACAACGAACCATCCGACTCTCACAAACAGCCCTTATCGACCGTATCATCCTGGAGTTCGGGCAGCAGGAGTCACACACATCTGCCGTGAAAACACCGTTGGAGCCAGGAATGCGACTTTCTCAACAGGACAGTCCTGCGACTGAGGAGGAGAGAGTTGAGATGAGAAAAGTCCCATACCGGCGACTAATCGGATCACTCATGTACCTTGCTGTTGGTACCCGCCCGGATATTTCACATGCTATTGGACAACTCAGCCGATTCAATGATTGCTACGGCCGCAAACATTGGAAACAAGCCATTCACATTGTCAGGTACTTGAAAGGAACAAGGAATCTAGAATTGGAACTCGGAGGAAAGAAAACGGCACACCTCATAGGATACACCGACTCTGATTATGCGAATTGCCCGGACACCCGTAAATCCGTATCCGGATATTGCTTCACACTTGGTAACGGCTTGATTTCATGGATGTCAAAGAAGCAAGCGACAGTATCAACATCATCGACAGAAGCCGAATACATAGCAGCCTGTTTCTCAGCTAAGGAAGCGGTGTGGTTACGAGCACTTCTGGAGGCCATAGGACATCCCCAGCAAATGGCAACACCAATGTTAATTGACAACAGATCGGCAAAAATTCTCACCGAGGATCCTTCTTTCCATCAACGTTCCAAACACATCGACGTTCAACATCACTATGTTCGAGAATGTGTTGATCGGAACCGAATCGAATTTCACTCCGTCCCATCCAAAGAAAACCTCGCCAATGCTTTCACTAAAGCACTTACTCCGATAGAATTTGCGACTCTTCGAAGAACGATGGGATTAGTAGAATCCGGGAATCTCCGCGCTGAGGAGGAGTGTTGGAAACCAGCGCTTTGACCAATACTTGGACATTACTTTGGCACAAGTACGGGCACCGACGCTTTGATGAATAGGTGGCATTTACCACAGGATTGAGCTTGGACACAGTAGATACAGTATATAACGAGTACATACCGTAGGACATACCTCACTCACTTATCTTGTATCGGTGACTGAGGTATGTGTATTGTCGCAACATTTACTTATTGGTACCTATACTGACGAACTCCTGTTAGTCTACATTATAGGTACATACTAATATACTCACTTATCTTGTATCGGTGACTGAGTCTACATTATAGATTTCTACAGTCCGTGATGCATGACTATCAAATCGATTGAAACGGTACAGTATATACTAGTCCCACATGTTATTAGCCTCAGCTGAAAGTGTTTTGGCTACTGCAATCATAAATCCCAATTTCAGCCATTTTCTTATATCTCAGGTTTATGCTAGGGTAAAATTGAATAACTTCATGGTAGGAATAGTCTTCACATGCTGTGAAGAATTTTTTAGAGATTTTCTATACTGAGTGCCACCACCAAATCGGGTAGTGTCACACTAGACCACATGATGTCCAACAAAGATGGACATCCTCTACCTTAAGAATCAAGAGAGCTACTATCACTTACTGCATGGTATGATTATTGGGTTTGGAACTCCACAAAAGACTGGCACATCTGCAGTGAGCAGTGTTGCCACAGTCCGGTCCGGGCCAGGTCTGACCAAAATTTTCTGGCCCTTGACCCGGACCTCGAGGGTCAGTCCACCCTCTGCCCGACCCTTGGCCCTGGACCACTAGGACCAGGTCTGGACCTGTTCTCAGCCACACTTTCTCCAAATAAATTTTTTGGCCCTGTAAAAAATCCTGAGTGACTGTTACTTCTTTTTTACACATAGACCCGGGCATTTTAAAATGATAATCCACAAAAAACAGCGTTCAAACTTTTTCTGCATTGTTTTATGTCCTGATCAAGTCACCTGACCTTGTCCACATATGGTTGTCAGTATAAGGAAACTTGTAAAACCAGGCAAAAGTGAATTTATTACTTGTGTATGCTATGTATAGTAAGTATTGAGCCACAAATGAGGTCTAAAATGCTCAGGAAAAAGTCCCAATACCTACATACATGGCTGCCAACTGGTCCAGGGTCGGCCCAGGTCCAGACATCTGCTCAGAGCCTGACCTTTGACCCGGACCTCAGGGTCGGTTCAGGTCGGGTCAGGGGCCAATGGGGTCCTGGCCTGGACCGCGGCAACACTGGCAGTGAGTCTTTTCAATATGACTTCAATACATGAAGCCTCAATGTTACCGACCCGCAGACAACACCATAGCATGTGCTTGCAATAGGAATTTTACCCATCTATGATGATCTATATGACCAAGTCTTCAACGGCCAAATGCCCGGAATCCAAACTCAGTGCAGACACTTGTCTTGGAACCAGGAGGCTGAATGTATAGAATTCAGATTGCTGGATGATAAGTCTATTGAGAATCTAATACTCAAATTTTGTCAGACTTGGACTCGTAAAGCGACACTTGCAGTGAGCTGTAAGCTTAAGGGTAGTGGGTTAATGACTCTTGTTTTCTATGTATATTTATGTGGGAGAGGTGTAGAAGAAGAGATATATAGGAACATTACAGGGATTATTCACTGCACAGTGCAGATTATTATACCCATTATGTAAAGAATAAAGAATAAATCAAGTAAGCCTTGTCGGATGAAAACCCAGTCTTCAGCCTATTTAATGTCCAATGTCTCCCCCCTAAATATCTAGCCTGAGCGAGGTACAATTTCGATTTCAGTCCCCTCCACCTCAGCACTGTTGTCAATCCCAGCTGATGAAAAGGCTAGTTGGGACTGCCCCCCAGACTCGGAGTGATGGTCCTCAGATTTAGATGCCTGTACTGAAGCAAATCGGATTGATTGAGACAAGGACATATTATTCACACTCTCTGGCTTTCTATTCTCATGTGCAACCACAAGAATGATAAGAATTGGATATATGGCCTGTAAATTTTGACTGTCTAGGTTGATTTTCAAAGAAATAAGCACTTTAAAACTCACAACAAGCACAGGCATTATTGTCGGATAAATTTGATTTGCAGTAGTGTTACTGTCTTGTATTGATCCAAGAAAAAGGTAAGCAATCTGGCCAATCAACACAAATATCAGCTAATGCTGTCCAATAACTCATAGTGCAGATATTACCCAGAATGCAAGATAAAGTAAACCAGATTCTATCAAGAGCAACAGTATCTTTAAAACCTTACTTGGTGATCTATTGGTTGACCCTAGGTTCCTTTTAATACTCTGAAAATGATGCCTGAAATCTTGGTTAGTTTAGCAATCATTGTCTTTTTTGTTAGATCTACCATGCTTTAAATCCAATCAATGCTGTAGCAGTGAAATTTGTAAAAATCAAAGGAGTGGCAAGGATTAGGCTTTGTGTCTTGTTTCCAGTTTCAAGAGCATTTCTCATTAGTCCTTTGGCAGGAAGTCCAAAGTCCAAGGATGCACCCGCTGTAATCTGATCAAAAACACTGTCATGATAACCAATGAATTCATACCAAAAGAACCCAGTAAGCATATTGACAATGCAATCTTGACAGTTGATTTTTGTGGAAATAACACCCAAGCCCTCCAAATAACAATTATATCACCCATGATATACTACCAATGTTAAAAAAAAACATTAATCTGTGATGCATTTTATTTAGTGTTTCTTACATTCAGTCTTTCCACAAAACAGAGACTGATCTCAAGTCCTGTGTGAAATGAGATTATCTTTTCTACATCTGGTGGATTGTATCCATTCAGTGGAATCTGTGTTATGGCATCCTCTATCTCCATGACAAGAGATGACAATGAAAGGAAGAGCATCATAATTGTGACAAAGAATAATGCAAGTCTTGACTTGGACAGAGGAAAACCTTGGGCCCTAGTATGTCTTGATTAGCTTGTACAAATTGCCAAATCATGGTTACACTCTTACACAAATACACAGAGAACCACAATTGAAAGTGTCACCTGGACACCGAGCAGAAAGAAACCTAGTGCCATTTCAAAAACCCATTCTTTCAACACTAGAAGGTCAATATCAGAGAGAGGCAAAGATGTTTGTGTTTGTGTAAGGGGCATGAGAATGGAGTTAGGTGAAGACTTATGGCAAATTTATTGGTTAAATGCAACACAAAGGTCTTATATTTAGTCTGGCAGTTGACCAGTCCTGGATCCTATCATCAACATTGTGATCTGTTGCAACCTGAAACATGGAATATGAGATTCTGACTTAGGAGTAGATATCAAGATGGTGATGAAGTCACCTACATTTAGTAAACTTGGTTGGTGTGACCCTATACTATTTTGTGGATATTGAACAATGACATTAGATACAAAAAATCAACACAAAGGATCTCACAGACTTTTTGTCACAAAACATTAATATTGACCCTATATCTTTTTACTTACCATCTTCAGTTCTTCTTGAAAGAGAAATATTTGTTATATTTTCTGATTTCAGAAACAGATTTCATTTGATTTTACAACAAATTATATTTCTATCTCACTTGACTGCTATACCATTTATCACTATCTTTTATTGCTTCTTTTGCAATTATCATTGATATCTCATCTCAGTTAAGTACTTTTTTACTTACATTTGATGTTTCATACACATAACATGACCTACAGGAGTTTTACACTCAGTAGGAGTAGTATAAAACTTGAAGAGAATTTTGGATCCCTGTAGCATCCTCACACAGTTGCAAGGCCAGCCTCACTTGAAAACCTGTGTACTTACAGGTTCACTGAGTATGTGATCTTAGCAGAAGTTCTGGATCTCATCATCTTACCTAAGTAATCTTAGCACTTCCATCTCTCCGGAGCTCCCACATGTCATACCTATCCATCTGAGCTATATTACTCAAACATTTCAATCTTAGAATAGTAAGACAGCTTTCATAAAGCTCTTGGATTTATGATATCATCAGGGGAAATTGCAGTGGCTCAGTTGATGATCTATATCTCTCAAGCTAAGTACCTCAGGTGTCACTGGCAAATCAAAACATAAGATATATTAGTAGCTAGCATGAGCTGGCAGTGCAGAGGTACTCACAGATTTCTGATAGTCAAACTTTGAATCCAAGAGTGCACTCCTGGCTTTGGAACCAATGTTTGAGCAGTACTCATCCGCCAAAGAGACTCAGTTGATTCAGATGATGTTTGATACCTACTTCGTATATGTGCATGCTTATTCAATGGCCTGAGGATGTATATCAACCGGCATATGTGAAGGATGACAATGATCTGTTGGAGACAAGAGGACAACTGCCTACCGCAAGGCTGTTGGTGGTGAATGCAGGGTCAAATGAAATGACCGGGTTACGCTGAACATACCCTTCTCCCACCAAATCATGTCTTTTCGGGATATCTTTAGCCCCTTGACAGATACTAGCTGAATATGGTTCGAAACTGCATCTGGGAGTATGGACGGATCGTTGGTGATCACAGGTAACCAACCCAAACGTTGACATCAAGCTCACCGCGGCTTTCCCTTCTTTCTTTCCACTGCGTCTCCACTCGCCCCCCACCTAGCGGGATCCCCAACACTCTCAGGCTCTCACACGATGAGTGACTCGTTCGGCATAAAGCATCCTCGTCTCTTCATACTCGGGCACAGTCAGTGACGCAGCATAGAACACCTCCGTCTCCGTCATTTGTCCAAGTATGAATGACGCACGCTAAGGCTGAATATGTCTTCAACTGAGAAAAAACACTCTTACACTGTCCAGTTCAATAGGTTTCATCACTCTACATGTCTCACAAATGTCACCTATTCCAAACGTGTTCCAACCGCGTTTTGTGTCTGTCAGTTAATGAAGTTCCATCAATTGGATCCTGTGTCATAGCGGGCCCGGCGAGTTGCCGGCGAGTCTCACAACTTTGTTTGACTGATATAATAGCAAAAAGGCTGTTGTACGGATGTTCTTGTACTTATTCGCAATCTTGGTTCCGCTCCCACCTCATCACTTCCAATGATCAAGGCATGAGGGATTCGGGTTTCTACATAGCCAATCATAGTAGTGCACATGAGCCACTCAACTGGAGACTCTCACTTACCGAAAAAAAACTGTTGTATCTCATGGTATGGGTAGTCTTTCAGAATAGAGTAAGTATGTTTGTACCTAACCTTTAAACGTTTCTGAGTAGAAGTGATCCAATTACAAGCAGGCCTGCAGTAGCCTTTTGATAGTAGAAAGTAATGTAGCGTGCACATTCCCAGAGATTTGCGTGGCATATACGGGTTTGCAAGAGAAAGAAAGAAGAATTAAAAGATAGCCAGTAGCCGTATGTTGATACAGCAAGCGGACCACGTGTAGGAGGCTGAACTGATACGGCAAAGACAGTGAAGAATCAATAATGAGCGCAGTGAATCAAGTCCACAAAGGATTCCGAGTGGAAGAGAAGTTATGAAAAAAAGGATGCCTGTGTTGAGATAATTGTTTGACAGAGATCGAAGGAGGGATTTAAGAGGACCAGGGGTTGATGTATGGGAAAGGAGCGTATGAAGATGGGATATAAGGTCAAGGATGAAGTTTTTAGACATCATTGTGATGCGTTATGTCGAATGAAAATGTGATGTAAACACCAATAAAGTGGTTGACATTTGGATGGACCGAATTCAGATAGTGAAAAGGCCAGTACGGAACGAATAAGAGAACGGGGAGGGGCATCGGAGAAAGAACAAGACCATGAGCTAATACTTCCAACGATACGTCAATACAGACTTACCGCCCAACATCCCATCACCAGCCTTCCACGATCTCTCCAAATCCCCTTCAGCTTTCTGTCCGAGGACGTGAATCATTACGGCCTTGGCGTCGTGCAAGCGTTTGAGACCCATGAGAGATTAGATAACGAGGGGCTGAGAAAACTTCATGTAATCGTGGAGGAAAGCCATCATGGTAATGCCAATGTAGACTGAGCGGAGACGGGTAAGAATAAGAGCGAGCGTCAGAGGAGAAATGTTGAGATGGGAGAGTAAGAAGGACGTCCGACGCACGAGCTTGGACACTTCGAATAATGCAAACGCATGATCTCAGATGGTTGTCGTCACGAGTTTTACTTCGACTGTCAGCTGGGTCAGCAAGTGTACAGACGAAAATATGCAAAATAAGATATACCGTTGGGGTGGCGGACTCAACTACGTGAACACTACACGCTCAAAATTACAGGTTGCCAAATTAGGACATAATTCAAAACCTCGGGATTTTCGAATGGGATACGGCGGGCAACTGTAAGAAAACGAAAATAAGAACCAGTTTTCAGAATAGAAAATAGGGTAGTTCAACCGCTCGTTTTCGCGCGGTTTAGAACCTCATTTTAAAAACAGTTTTCCCGGCATCTGGTCATTTTGCCGCTGATGCCCACTCGAAATCATAGTCGGACTTTGAAGTCGGCCTGATGACGCGAACGTCTCATTTCTCGCTGTTTTCCCCTCCACTTGTTCGGCTAAGCCATTCTCTATTGCCTGAAGTAATCAAGAAGCAAATTTGCTCCACTTCTCAATGGAAAAGTCTCGTGCACTGATCATGAGCGAAGGAGATTTCAAATTTGGCCTACTATCGCGGACAGGGATATGTAATCGACATAGAAGTGTAATTTTGAATATTTTTTCATGTTCCTCTGTACGTATGAGCTTCGTGATTTTTTCTAATGTAGTTTACATCTATCCAGTGTGGAGTACCAAGTTTGAAGCTGGCCCAGTGATGTTTAAGTAGAATAATGTTCAAAATACATCTCAAATTTGTTGCAGAATCCGTGTGACAGGCATTAGTTCTCAGTAAAGACATCAACAGACAACATGGATTTATACTTGGAATCCAAGATAATGATTATATTAGTGCTTGTATCACATTAGAAGTGGTGGGGTGTGGAGGATGGTGAGATATCGAACAAAAATCTAGGAAAAACACGACCATGAATGCAGTGTGACTAGTGTTGCCACGGCGCGGCTTGGCGTGGTTTGGCTTGGCTTTAGTACGGCTTATCAGCCAAGCCGCATTATTGTAAGCCAAGCCGTCCATACACCGGCTTGAATCCTTGTTAGCCGGCTGGCTCGTGGCTTGAGCCATGGCTTATCCCATAACTTAAAATAGGCTAAGCGCTTGACGTCGCTAGAGTTTGGCCTGACAGATCTGATGTGACGACGTGTGATATGTATGATACAGGAATGACGATACCCCGATATGGATAGCGGTGAGAGCTGTAGCTGCGCTGGCTAAAAGCCGGCTGGCTCAATTTCCTGCGGCTTAAAAGCTGTTGTTTGTTGGAGCCAGCTATTCAGCTTGACTCGGCTTAATATCGGCTTGGCTCTTCGGCTTAGCCACGCTGCGCCGCGCCGTGGCAACACTAAGTGTGACAGGGGCGATTACACTTCCTTGTCTTTGCTCGGACATTGCCCGACACTCTCAATTTTTGTCTAAAAAATCTGGAATAAATCAGGTAAGGGTTTTTGAGCCCTAGGAATCAAGTGGTATACTTTTTTTAACGATAGGATCAAGGACGAAAGCCCGACATCCGAAATTTAGCTAAAATTACATATCCCTGTCCACGATAGTATTGTTCTGAAAACAGCTGCAATGCGTCCGTCCCTCCATGGGATTCCATCTCACTGCTGCTGGTTCCCACCCACCCTTTTTACTTACTAGTACCCCCTCCCTGTTGTTCCCGTAGTTTTATGTATGTTCTCTCCCTGTGTACCTCACTAGTCACTTACAGTGCCTGGTTCATTAGCCCTCTCGTAGTGTCTCATGTTCGCTAACACGAGCTCGTACTAGTGTTGCCGTGAGCCGGGTTCGAGCCCAACCCAGGCTGTCGGTTAATTGGCTCGAGCTACACCCGGGTCAGGCTCGAGCCCTGACAAATATGGAAACTACTTCGACCCGAGCTATTTGGTTAGGGGTTATATGAGAGTTTCGGAAAGAAACTCGTTCGAAGCAGCGATACTTATTGTACCATACATATACTAAACATTATAAGATGATTCTATAAGTTTGGACAAGTCGGAAATTTGACCTTTCATTAGCATATCCCACAAGAATTAATGTTCAAGTCTGTCATCGTCGTTTCTGTACAAACACCGTCCGCGGTCTCTTCTGCCATCTGAAGCATTCTAAACCGAGCTTCTAGTGAAATCAAGACGATCATCCCGGTATATGGCCTTCAAAATTTGAAGTACATCATCAAGCGCGAGACAAAACAACAATGGGAATTCCTTTTGAATTTTTCGCTATAAAAGTAAATAAGTATTGAACGTACATCATTCAATACCTGACGAGATCAACCAGTTTCAATACCTGCTGATACCATAGAAGTGCTTTACACTATAGAAGCTACATAACTTGGTAAGTAGGACAACGAGACCCAGTGGCCCGTGGGTAAGTAATGTGTATTAGGTCACCGTTGATGGCCGAAGTTCCGAGTTTCCATATATAGCCATGGGTCGAGCTCGGGTCAGACCCACCTGTCGAGCCAGCCCGACCCGCGGCAACACTAGAGCCTCGTACTTCCGCTTTGAGTTGTTTCGGAATACTCCTATCCTTTTTCTTCATGTGATTTGGCCACGGCAGGATCGGCAAGCGGCAAAGCGACAATGAAAACTGACCTTTAAATAAATCCTTAAACCGCGCGAAAACGGACGATTGAACTACCCTAATGAAAGGCACATTGCCGGCCGCATCGCGGTCAAGAAGATAAGAGGTTTTGGACAGCGCATCTTTTGCCCTTGAGACAACAGGACGGAAAGAAAGGATAAATGAACGTTATGGGAACTACTTGTCCTTGTCGAGACGACTAAGCGAACCGGTCTCCACGTTGAGATGCTGATACCTTTTTGCCCACTTAGTGTGTACATGTCGTTCGAGTTCTGCGGCGTCAATGTCAACATTCAATATTCAATACTCAGTGACAAAAATCTCTTACTAGGGGCATTAGAGCTGAATTTTATCCCGAAGAGCGATGTAATATCAGTGCGGGTTCGGTTTGTTTTTCCCTATCTGACCAAGGATTACCCACTTTCTTGAGCCTCGTACGATATCCATCGAATTATTCACTGCAGTTTTTACCCATTATGGAAAGAATAAATAATAAATAGAGAAGTCAAACAAATCAAGTAGAACGTCAAAAGCCTTGTCAGATGAAAACCTGGTCTTCAACCTATTTAATGTCCGATGTCTACCCCAAATATTTAGCCCGAGCGATTTCAGTTCCCTCCACCTCAGCGCTGTTGTCAATCCCGGCTGATGAAAAAGCTGGTTCGGACTGCCCCCAGATTCGGAGTGATGTCCCTCGGATTTGGATGCTCGTACTGATGCAAATTGGATTGATTGAGACAAGGAGATGTCATTCACACTCCCTGGCTTGTTGTCTTCATGTGCAACCGCAAGAATGATAAGAATTGAATATAAGGCCTGTAAATTTCGACTATCAAGATCGATTTTCAAAGAAATAAGCACGCCGGATCGAACCTCATTGCGGTTTGGCTGACATGAGCTATAATTGACTTGAAGTAGCTAGTCTCTCACTGTTTTCATGAACTATCTCAATGATGGCGCAAGCGTCCGGAGAAAGTGTGGTGGATCACTCTTTTAAGTTTGAAGTAAGTAATCCAATGCAAGTAAGTACGGACAAGAGTGGAATTCCGTTGCTCTATAAATGTACTTATGAAGCTGGTAGGTCCTTTGCTCATTCTGAGTTTCCAGATCAACTCGAACTACACGTGGTAAGTAGGTCGTAAGAGCCCACACTGGTAGTGAGCTTGAAATATAGCATCTCTGACTGATTCTTTCTCGACACGCGACTAATCCCCAAGCCCATCGACATAGCACAGTGGCAGAAACGTGATAGAAATGTCAAGATTGAGAAGTTTGTTGCTAACGCATAGAAAATGCCAGGAACGTTCGACCCCACCAATACGAGCAAGCAGCTAATTCACTGGTGAGTCCAATCGAAGTTCCTCTCATCGTCCATGAATCAGTAGTTGTAATGCTGAACTGCAATTGAATAGGCGAGGTGCCTATCAGCAAGATGGGGCTTGGCGTTCTACGTCGTTCGATACGCGCAAACTGAGCATTACAGACCCTGATGTAGAAGTCCAGTATGTCATTTTACTCTAGTCATTGTCTGATACTAAGACTGGAGATGCGGATGCGTATAGGCTAATTAGCAAGCCATTTGATGTTTCCTCAAGTGCGCCCTACCACTGGGAGACCCCACTCGCAAAGGAATATACTACGACTCAAGTTTATGACCTCTTGGTTGCCAAGAAGTTCAATCAGTACCAGTACAATGGGAACGGAAGCGGTTGTCTGACCTGGACGACTGCATTGATTGAACTTCTAGTAAGTGAAGGAGTTTTGCCTGCTGACTCAAAGACGAATTTCGAAGCAAAGGTGGCGGAAGTTCGGGCTGATCCAAAGTATTGGGTGCCTGCTGAACCAGGTGCACGCTTTTACTAATGATGGCGGACTCATACTTTGGAGGCGAAATAAATTGTCCTGCAGTATATCAGTTTATGTCTATCTGAATAGTAACACTGTCCTCTGCTCTATTATGTAGGTAGAAGAGCAACAATGTGAATCATGTCATTACACATCATTGGAGTTATCCGCACAGTGCAGACGAAATGATGAGTGTTAATCCATAATGAGTAGACCTAAGAGGAAGTTTTGAGATATACGCACTCTGTCGAGTAGCCATCCAGCTTTGCAGTCATGCATTGATGATAAAACCTTTTGCGTCCTGTGAGCTTTCTAACCAAAATCCATTACGTTGCTCTCGACTCGGATAAGGGTCTAGGGGCATGCGTATGTAGTCAACTCAAATTCGTTATAACATACAGGTCACCATATCATATTGACCATAAGCATGAAGTACATCATATAAACAACCAACTAACACACGTCAAGCCTAGTAGACGTAGCCCAAGAGCTTGCCTCCAACGTTTTTACGACGAGCCTCTTCATGGTCGAGGATACCCGAAGATGTGGTCTAAAATCGGGCATTGTATCAGCTCACTGTACGATACATGACATGGTAATATGAATACTCACAAGAATGATGATACCGAAGCCACGAGCAGGGAGCAACAAGTTGACCCAGGGCTCGATTTGGGAAACCTGAACGTTGTAGCGGGGAGAGATGACACCAGTCTTGTTCAGTCTTCCGTTGAGTTGGATGACGATTTTGCCTGAACGGTGATCGTCGATGATTTCGAATTCACCGATGTAGCCTACGAAGGAAATAAATTAGTTCTGTGTCTATGTGGGTCCGGGACAGAAAAATGTGATGAAAAGAAAAAGGCAAAGAATGTAGTCTCATCTGTGAACTCAACCCCTTGGGAGAAAAAAGCGGAGAAGCGTTGTTCGGTTATGTGAGACGTGGAGTGCGTTCGTCTCCCGGAACGTTAAAACGAGGGGCGGGTGGAAGCAAGACCTCGTCGATCGTAGTTATCATCCCGGTGAAGGAAAGAAAAAAGGAACAAAAATGAAGCAAGAAAAGTAGGAAGTCGAAGACTCCAAGGACGGTACTCACCATGCCTCTGCATGACACTCAAGAATTTTACGACGACCTTGGAGGAAGGTCGGATGAGGACTTGGCGCTTGCCACGGCGCTCAGCGTTGACAATGTTGTTGAGGCAGTCGTTCTATAAAAAGGGTCAAACTCCCATGCAAAAGGGACCTAAATCGAAGTTACTCACAAGGACGGAGACGCGAACCATTTTGAAGGACGATTTGGCGGAAGAAAGAAGTCAATCAAGTATGGTTCCTATCCAAAATACGACAAGGATAACATGAGCAACATATATAAAGCCAGTCTGAGTGTCGCACTACGGAAAGCGCGAGTCAAACGGGCTGTCGGATGAGATTTTCTCTTCTGCCTTTGAACAGGTTCGAGCAGCAGTTTGGAGCAAGCGCAGACGTGGCGACACCATAGCAAGGATAAGTACCTTTTGAGGGGATCTTGAAGGAGGGACAGAGAACGGACGAAAGCCAGCTGTACAAATTTCTGGACCAATGATTATGTAAACATAAACTGTACAGTCAACGCAAGCCACCGTGGGCCGGGGAATGCCGAAGACCTGTCAGAGTTCTCACACAGTGTTGTACCGACAGCTGCAAAAGGTTCCTGCACCTACCTCGATAACTTTTCCGACGACAACGACAGCAAGATGGTTAGTTATCGAATAATTTTCTGAAGGGAAATGGCTTATGTATATGGGATGTTGTAGGGCCGTGTCCGCACCAAGACTACCAAGAGG
>ML179586.1:41921-54559 GCA_004369135.1 Dendrothele bispora CBS 962.96
GTACACAAGTACAAAGTACCCGTTGTGCCTGAGAAACAAATACAACCAATGTTTGGACGAGGTTTGATTGGTCATGTTTGTTTAACACGGCAATGCACACTTTGCACTTGTATGCTGGGTCACCTGACTTTTGACAGACCTTAAATGAATACAAGTTATAACGTCTCCAAGTCACGAGGGTCTCTCTCCACCCCATATTGCAATGTCGGCCAAGCAAGGTCACAAGTCACGAGGCTCATTCCACCCCATATTGCAATATCGGCAAGCGAGCCTGCTGCACTCCTCAGCTTATTCGAAGTTGAGGAAGTACTATCCAACTCATATTGCAATAGTGGTAGACTTTGATTGTCTACGTTGTCTCAATTGTCTTTTAAAACATCACCAGAGGGGATACCCTCTACTTTATTCCCAAGCTAGATACAGTAGACATATTTCTCGTGTAGACCAAAAAAGAAAAACCAGCAAAACACATGTTTAAGAACGAAGAACGTCAGTCCAAGAAAGCAGAATGAAACAGAACACCTCAAGTCCTCGAAGCAGCTTTGCCCTTGCCCTTGCCCTTGCCCTTAGCACTCCCTCCATTCTTCTTACCAGCCTTCCCTTTTGCTACGGCCTCCTTAGCTACTCTGCTTCGAGTCATTGGGCGTGTGTCGGAAACCTCTTCAGCCTTGCGCTTTGACGGACGTGTATTCCGGAACTTTGCATTCTTGTAGACATGTTCGAGAGTCTCTTTGACGTCGATGACCAGAATAGTCCAGGCAGCAAGGTCGGTCAGCTGTTGTTCATCCCATTCGGTCGTAAAGTCCTTCTCGTCCGGGTCTCCAGTAATTGTAAACAATATACTCGTTATTGCCCAGATGAGCTTCCAAACTCCGTTCTTCCCGGATGTACTGTCCAGCGGTGCAAAGTCCCTCGCGTCCTTTTCGAACTTGCCAAAGTCAGACCACCATCCAGTCACGTCCTCTATCACCCCCTCCATTAACCCTGGATCCACATCGAGGATGACCAATGCTGGTCGGCCAGCGTCTTCCCATAATTCCATCATGTGCCACTCTTTTTGGGACCTCGCCTCGCCGTTGACCTCTTGGAATTTGAAGACCTGCTCGAATTGCAGAAAGATATCGAGCAACTCCTCGAATTCCTCAAGCCAAGACTCATCAGGTAAATGGCTCACAAAATTACCCCATGACTGAAGGTACCTGGACAGCTCTGGCCAGAACCGGTCCTTCGACGGATGGTGCCAGCAGACTGCTTCCCGCTTCATTTCACCCGAATTGGAAGTCGGCACGGATGGACCGGGAACCGTTGACTGTTCGGGTGTGGGTTCCGAGAGTGCCGGATAGGGGCAGATGGTGGATCGGGTATAGGCTCCGCTTCTATCTTATTCGTCAATCCAATAAGATATAATAAATCAACTTCTTCCGGATCGGGATGTGCAGTCGGCGAGGTCTCAGAAATGGCCAAATGATCTGTTGGCGATTTAGAGACATGTTGGCTTGGTGGTTCGTTGGTGCCGTCGGTGGAAGCAGAGGGCAGACCGGAAGTTGAAGAGGGAGGTGGTACGGAGGACGAACGTGTTACAGTGGAGGCCGGTTGCACAGAGGAGGGAGCTGGTACGGAGGAGGAACGTGGTAGAGCGGCGGTAGCTGGTACAGCGGAGGGAGGTGGTGCAGAGGTGGGAGGTGGTGCAGAGGAGGGAGGTGGAACAGCAGCGGGAGGTGGTGCAGCAGAGGGAGGTGGTACAGAGGAGGGAGGTGGTATGGAGGATGGAGGTGGAACCAACGAGGGAGTTTGAACGGAGGAGGGTTTGGTAGATTTGCCTTTGGGGGTTTGAATCACAACTTCGACCCTCTTAGGAAGCCGTTTAGACCGCTTTGCTGGACGTTCATCAGAAGACGAAGATGAATGTCACTTGAAGCCTTTTTTGGGGGCGGCCGCTTTCTGGGAGAGGTTCGAGTCGGCTGTTTTTGAGGTTGTCGAGGCTTCGACCTGCCTTCGCTGTCCTGACCTGGTCCAGGCCGAGCTTTCTTTGCAATGACAGGGCCTCCTTTACTAGACCCTTCATTGTTGTCTACCAGCGACGAGCTCTCTTTTCCTAACGCTCTTTCTGCACGAGCATTCGAACCTTCAAAAAAGACATCAGTAATAAGTATATATATAGATATGTCAGTCGATATTCAAACATGAGTGGACTTACTGTATACAGTTTTTCCAAATTTGATCAACGACGTTCCTGTCGCCTCAAACATCTTCTTGTCGAACTTATCCCACTGCAGTCCCATCCCATTCTCACCAATAAGATTCCTAAACATGTTAAGTGATATTTTAAGTGATATTTTATTGCAGAGATAGACTCGGACTTACCACCAGATATCAACCTTGCCGCCTTCTTCTGGATTAGGCCCAACCAATGCAGTAACTACACATAAGCCCATTTCCTTCGCGACGGCGTTGTTGAAACGAGCAACCGCTGGAGACCACTTCTTTATAGCACTGGTGGAATGTCAGAACGAATATTAAACAAGATAACATGAATACTTACTTCGCAAACCCCTGAGGAGTACCATTCTCTGCCTCTTCCTTGGCCTTAGCCTCTTCCCAATCCTTCAGCTTCTGCGAGTGTTCCACGTCCCCCGCCTTCTTGATCTCGGCACGGAAGTCATCAGACTGCTCCGCTAAGACCTGTGCCGCTATCCGGTACCGAATGGAAACGGGACACGGAGGGTTCATCTGTTCCCCTTCTCCATCATTTTCGGCTAGCCAGCCTTGGTATAGCGCCTGAGCTTCTTCCAGCTCCTTAACGGCCCGGTCCTTGATCATCGTGTCATAATATTGTCGCATGAAAACCATTACCTCAGGGGTGTGAACAGGCTTTCGGCCAGCACCGGTAGGTTCTTCTTTCATGATATCACGAATGAATGAATCATTTTCGCCACCCTTGAGTCTTCGGTGCTCCCTCCTGTAAAAATCCCCAATCCTATGCTGAGAAATAGAGTCACCTTAGTTGTTACTGTTAGATAGAAGTGAAGTACAATACTCACGTCCTTGATAAACGAAAACATCTTCTGCTTCTCCTCGAATTCCTCCGGCGAAAGCACATCCCAACCCAACTTCGAATACACCTCCTCAATCTCTACAGGTTCCAACTCCAATCTGTCAAACTCGTCTTCCTTGCTCTTGCCCTTTCGTGACTTCTTCGAAGATTTGGCGGCGATTTGGACTGCATTATCCCCTCCGCCCGTGTTCGTATGGGGGCTGGATGCTCCTCCACCCGTGTTCGTATGGGGGCTGGATGCTCCTCCACCTGTGTTCGTATGGGGGCTGGATGTTGCACCCTCGTCTTGACCAGTAGTCCCACCCACATTCCTATCTCGGCTGCTCCCACCCGTCTGGCCCATATCAACATCTACACCCAAACTAGTTCCACTCGTACCAACATCCTGACTAGACGAGCCTTCAACGTCAGTTGCACGATCCACCGAGGTCCAACTTTGGACTGCTTCGTGCATCTTTGGGCGGAGAGCATCCAGAGCTTCGGAGATTTTGGCCAGGACATCAGTGGTGTCTGCGTCTGGCTCACGATCATTGATGTCCTGTGCATGGGGATACCATGCACTCCGGTCGTAGTCGTCACCCCACAGGTCCTCCAAGGCTGACAAAACACGAGGTAAACTGTTGAAAGGAGCTAGCCCGTCGTTTTGGTCTTGAAGAATAAGCCAGGAACGGATACTAGCAGCAATTTGAAGAGGAGAGTCGATAGCTACATCAGGTAGCAGAGCTCGGAGGGCAGTCCTTGCGTCTGCGAGCGTGTAAGGCAGTCCGGTGTCGGGATTCGCGCTACCGCTGCCCAAATTGGATAAGATTATTTGTGCTTGCGTCTGAGATGAGTCGGAAGAAGAGGAAGATGCTTGAGTATGATCCAATGGCCTCTCTGTGCCCACCGCATTGGATGAAGACCCTGCGACCGGATCGACCGGTGTTACAACAGCGGACGCGACAGGATGCGCCGGTGTTACAATTTTGGATGGGGAAGGTATGGAGGTAGGGAGAGAACTCGACGTATTATCCGTCTCGTCAGCACTGAGAGCGGGAATCGGGAAGCGTTTCGCAAGAATGACATTTGGAGGGGTTTTACCGGGATTAGCAGCATACCAAGCTGCGAAGTTCGATTCAGCATCTTATAATCAATAGTTAATATTCGTATCATGCAAAAGGTCAGTATTACGCACCATGAGTTTCACCAAATTTCAATAGATATTTTGAAGTAGCCCAGCTATAAAACTTGCCCCTGGCGTTGCCACTACTCAACTTGTCCCAATATATTAGCAGGGAATCAAGCCATTTTCTTCGAGAACCATCCGCGTCTTCCCACCAGCTGGGTAGGCCAGGCTTGAGCTTTTCGGAGTCGGGTTTTGCACGCGTCATTGGATAGGAGGAGTTGTTTTGAAGAGGGGAATCGAGTGATACGTGGTAAAGAACAGAGGATTTGGGTTTCAGGGAGTGATCCAGTTAGGAGAAGTAGCTCGAGAGCGCAGTAATTAAGGACTTGTGCGCAGGACAATTCGACGCGTATGACATTGGTATGAAATTTCAACACGGTCAGGTGACTGACGCGAACTCTAATTTTGACAACTCTAATTATAAATTGATACCCTACGACAAAATTGAGACTATAGAAAGGTAGATTAAGTCGACAACCACTTGATCCATGGCATCCCACTGCTCTTGGACTACCCATCTGTGATTGTTGGCTTCTTGTAGCCGAACCGATAAATCAGCACGATGGATCGGATCACTTTCATTGGATCGCGACCAGAACAAACGCGAGACCGCCCGTTCCGCCTCCACCAACTCCGCGTGCTTGGCAAATGCAGTGGGCCAGTAAGCCTCACGCTTTTCTTCAACCTCCGAGCCACAGAACGTTGGATAAAGCTCTCCAACAGTTTGAGACCTGCGCACTAGGGAAATTACCTTAGTGCTGACTGCGAAAATACAATAAAAAAAAAGAAACCTTGCTCTTGACTCCACTCCGCTAGATTTAGTTCAGTGGGAAAATAATCAGGTAAGTTTACATATGGGAGCCAAGGTACCATCCCTCGATAATCGTCACGGAACAACAACGCATCGGCAAATGCAGCAGCGTGATTTGGCTCCATGTGTTGCCACCCAGGTGGAGGATAGGCCGATGCTTCCCATCCCCCTCTGGGTGATTGTCTCAACACGTGGGCTACTACATCTCGCACCCATTGTAGGGCTGCTTGTCGTCCATGTGGAAATTCCGGAAGTGTGAAGTTTTCTGATGCTCGGATACCCCTGTAAATAAAACATCCGGTATGAGCCAAGCAGCCGGAAAAATAAGATGAGCAGCCCGGAAAAACAAAATGAGTACATACCATGGTGGGACAGTGTCTTCCGGAAACTCTCGAAGGGACCAGAAATCTGTTGTGGCCCAAGAATCCCATGTATTTCCCCCCTCACCAGTGAGCAGGGGTGTCTCGTCTTCGAGTGAAGGCATCGACTGTGTGTCTGATCCGTTAGAAGCTAGAGTAGTTTTTTAGTTTATACAATTAACTCAGAGAAAATAATCCTCACAATCGACTTCTCGACTTGAAGAATCCTGTGCAATATTTTGCCAGTCGGCATCTTGTGTAACTAGTTGAGGGGCCCCACCCTCATCCACGTTGACTTGTTCTTTTTCTTTGAGTGCAAGGCCATAAGAAAGTCGACCCATCAGGAAACAAGAATAACGACAGCTGGAGTGATTAAATCAGAGGGAAAAAAGTGTGGCGGACCTCCTGACGCGTTTCTGAAATCATTACGAGATGTCGGCTACACTCAATATGGAAATACAGTCCGGCTTATGCTCGTCAATGTTAGAAACAATGAGCTCTACAGTACTTCCCTGTCCTTTTGCCACTTAGATTTTTTTTATCGCAGGTCCTTTGTATCATAGCTAAATGATTACCAAGTTTTATATTGATCTTCGTCAAAATGAAAAAGTCAAGCGAACCTGGTATTTCGCAAAGGTGATTTAATCTTTTAAGTTGTTACTCTATGCCTCGACCCAAATTATATCACACCAAGGCGGAACGTCTATGTGCACATCGTGTCAAAAGTCTCAAGTATTATGAAAAGTATGTTTATATCCTCTTATCTTTTATCTTCGAAAGTTTAGACCGGCTTAAACTTTAATTTGGTTGATAGAAATAGGGATAAAATCAACGAAAGTCGCAGGAGGACATATCAACTTCAGCAACAAGCTCAAGCCCAGGCGGAGTATGCAATGAAAACTTTATTTTATTACTTGTTCTGACGGTACTTGTTAGAGAAAAGGAACGTAGAGTGAAGCAGGCCAGAACTGAGAAAAGAAAGCTGAAGGAGAGATCCAATCTAACGAGGTGCGTAAATCCTTTTCTCTAAGTACAACTGTGGTCTTATTCCATTTATTATATAGTCAACTCATGATGCGAGTCAATGAACAGTACAGAGGCCTTGCAGAACAACTGAAAGGTACTCCAACTGCTTTCTTTGACACCCTGTATCAGGAATACGTATACAATGCCAACATCCCGCATACTCCAAGCACCACGTTTGCCGATGTTATCACCTTGCTAACAGTAACCGTCGATACAATGGAGAAAACAACGGGGCAGCTTTATCAAGTTGGAGGTGTTACTCGGGAGTTGAAGGAGGCTGAGGAATTGACTCGGAAAGTGCAGTTGTATTTGACGTGGGCAGAGGATTTACAGTGCGGCGCTATGGAAGGACTCACAGTACTGGAAATGTTGTACAAACAGCATCGACTCAAATTCCAGAGCGGTGAGTAGATATACCACTACAGTAGATTTCTATAAGTTCCAATAAATACTAGCAATGTTATATTTCGACTGAGGTTCTATGGTTGATACATATGGAGTGCACCGATATTTGAATACTTGCGGAGTCCAGTCCACTAATATTGTTAGTCATCTATTGGTTGATCCTGACCTCCATGCCGTCGCATCATCACCTCGTTCTCTATCCAGGAGACAGTAAGTAACTTGTTATATTCATCCTCAAAATTATACTTAATAGCAAGGTTTTACAAGCTCTTTTACTAGAAGTCCTCCATGCACCAGCTGCCGCCGAGCCTGACAGCACAGAAAGGCAGCGTAGTTCTCAACCACTTCTACCTCCCCCTCCCACCCAGCCTTCATCTCAAATTTCCACGGAACCACCAACTTACTCTGCCTCCTTGAGTGGTCCAGGAGGCAATGCCACAAAAAGCTTTTTCGGTTGGCTCCATGCACCACCTCCGGAGGTAATCAAGGCTCGTTGGCCTAATGCGGAGTCGTCAGGTGGCTATATTGTTGCTCGAGGTCTAAGAGTTGGTTTTTTTGCGGATTGGTGTGTTTATCACTCGTCCTTCTTTTTGGATTTGATACTTACATTTCGTTAGGCCAATTGTCAAGGCACTCACTAATGGAGTTTCGGGCATGTACCAACAGCGTTTTTCTCGGTTTGATCTGGCACTTGAAGAATATACCCAGGTATTGGCAGGGGCTTCGCGAGCATATCCCTCCCCAAAATCCATTTCCTCCTCGTCTCAGTCCAACGAACTCTTTTCTCATAATGACCCGTCCCTGAAAAATCGGGATCTTGAGTTCCAAGTCGACCGACATTGCAACATCCGCGTTTCTCCTGCGACCCAGGATCAGTTAAGTCATTTCCAAAAAATTTTCAGCCTAATACTGATGCATCTAAATTTTCACATGAGCAGACCCCCGGCGTTCGGAGATTCCATGCCATCTGGAAGTGGTAATCGTTCGATTGTGCATGTGTCAGTTAGTAATCAGGCGTCCCAGTGGGACCAGGAAATTCCGGGGGTAGAAACTTGGGTTCGTGGTGATGAGGCAGCTCACTCCGCACCTATTGTAATATCGGATGACGAGGACTAGATTTTTTTTTCTGCTTTTTTCAATTCCTTTTTTAGATACTTTCTGTCGTATAAATGTTGGTTTGTCTGTACTCAATCTTCATTCTTCTGTTGCGTGAAGCTCGTTTTGAATGGGCAAGCGGAAGCAGCCCAACTTCTTTCGTCCTCCAGCTGCTACACAGCACAAGTTCGGAATCTCCAACGACGGGCGCCGTTTTGTGAATGTCACCGAAGACGTATCTCAGGACCAACTATCTTCAGATTATGAAGGTTTGACTGACCATGAGCATTCAGACTCGGAGAATAGCTGTCTACATGGGCAACTAGATGATGATTTTGATTACTACGAGGATGGTGAAGCCTACTTTTCTGTCTGGGACCATGACCACAATTTGGTGGCAACAGATTCCCACCTCCAAAATCTCAGTGCCGAAGAATCTCCAGATTCAGCACACATCCGGGTGTCAAGATCTCGCAATCTCCATTCGGTGAGTGCTATCACCATTTATTCCATCTATCACCATTCATTTCGGTTATTGTATTTAATCCGTCGATCATCATTAATCCTATTTATGTATGACCATTCCCAGGATAATCCCACACGAGCGTGGTTGGACTACCGACAAGAGTACCTCGATGTTTTGCTTTGGTTAGAAGGCCGACGTGGTATGGGGGCACGATGTAGCACCTGCCGAGACCCGTGTTTCTATAGATGTGTAGAGGAGGAGTGCTTTGGGGCAGGAATGTTCTGTTCCTCATGTATAGTCGAGTCCCACTCTCGACTTCCTCTACACTGGATAGAAGTGAGATCTGTTTTTTTATTCTTTCAATAAGTCTCTAATATCATATTAAAAAAAGCGATGGAACAGACGATTTTTTGAAGCGAGTTCGCTGAGATCTTTGGGTTTACGAGGTCAACTTGGCCATGGCCCCCGTTCACGGTGCATTAATCCAAAACAAGCTCATTCCGGTTACGACGCATTCATCCGGCAATATGGGATTACTCGGGCTAGCGGAGTCCCGGTTGCCGTCTCAACCGTTCAGATTGAATGGATCATTGGTACCGGACTTCAAAAAATTCTCCTTCTCATTGGCCGCCACCAACGGCATAAGTCTACGTTGTCGCTCGGATTGCGAACAAAGCAGACGGATTCCCCCGATTAATACCAATCCGCTCCCTAAGCAGTAGCTACTTAACAACCCTCCTCACTACTCAGTAAACCTTCGCAAATATTTTCTTTTATTTTATACTTACTCTATTTGGTTTCCCTCGTAGTATTTAAGTTACTTACGCTCTCGATGTACAGTATCGTCGTTATTTTACAGAATCGAGCCCCCGTCTTTGCACTATCAACATCAGTTACCGACAACAACTCCCGACATACCCTGGTCCCTATCAATATATCCAACAACTCCGATTGCGACCAATTCAAGCCACCATCAACATTCTTCCTGTCGATCAGGATCCTTATCAATTTATTTGATCTTGACGATCAATCTCAGCTGCCGAAGTGGCCATACTGCCCAGCGGTTACCACTTTCTGGACCGACCACTCATCTCTCAAACAATTCTATTCGCATAATCTAATCTAATCAATTACTTCAAGCTACTACGAGAGTACGGGAACCCGGTCCTAACATTCCGATGACTTCGTAGTGATCCATGTTAATGGGATCCATTCGGTTGCAGTCAATTTCTGTGGGTGTCCGGGTGCAGAGGAACACTACGTGCAACTTCTTCGAAGCATGTGGTACCCCGCCACACTGAAAAATCCTCAAACAGCGACAACTTTCTCCTGCTTGCGTCAATTCCAGAACTTGAATTGCCTGGGCAAGCTTCCAGTCTACGATTATTACAAGGCTCTGGAGATCATGACACAAAATCGGCAGAGGGAGGTTCCTAAGGTGTGTTTAAAAATAAAACACGTATCTGACCAGTCTGATCCATCAAATAGGATCGTTATCGAGTGCTGTTGCGTGTGATTTTCCAATGGAGGCATCTCAAGATGCTTAAGCGAGCTGGGCGGTGTCATGCTCAATCCGGTATTGATGGGACGGCGCGAGGCGAGTGTGCGATGGATTGTCCGGCATGTCCTCAACCTGAAAAAAATCTGCCCGATAATTGGAAAGAGGCTGGACCTGAGTTTGCGTAAGTTTGGATTAGGTTCCCCATATTGTAATACCGACTGGAGACTGATGTCTGGCAGGTTTCTCTACACTTTGTTCATCGCCATCGATGCGAACTTTCGTTTACGAAATAGAGTGGTTTCAAATGAGCACCGAAGTCCAATTTTAGGGGATGGATTTGCGTATATTGTTCCGAGCAGCCCTTACAAAGAGCATATCAAACAACACGTGGATCAAGAAGATGTGAGTCGCTTGCCACAGTTGATGTGAAGATGAATTGACAGAATTGTTAGATGAGCAGTTGCTCAGGATTCCAGGCCATGTTTTTGGCAAACTCAAGAAATGTTCAGGGTTTGCGTGTGAGTGGGATGGCTGGGATTTGTTGTGCCCGTCATCGTGTTTGGAGGCCTTCAGGTTTGGGAGATTTGCAAAAAGGAGAAAGGTTTGTCTTTCTAATCCTACCAAGCAATTTCTTACTCAAAATGTATTGTACAGATATTGTAATGTCGACTTTGTCTTCTGGTGCACAATTCAAGACGAAGAGTATTTATGTATTGTAATCTCATATGACATATCGTGTCAATGGAGTCGGAACTTTTGGCAGCGGATGAGCACACTAACCTCTGATTTTAAATTCCAGTTTACCCGGTCCGGTGTCCGGTTCATGGTGCCAAAATTTCATTTGCGAGCCCACCAACCAGACTGCCATACGAGATTCAACTTCGACTATGCACCGGGATGTGGGGAAACACATGGGGAGGTCATTGAGGAAGGTTGGGCACAATCCAATAAGGCTGCTGCTCAAACAAAGGAGATGGGACCAGGTACACGTGCGCAGACTCTTGATGACATCTTCGGATTCCACAATTTCCGGAACATCGTCGGTCTTGGTGGGTTGTGTTTTTCTTTCCTTGAGTACATGTTGATTTGTTGGACAGACAAAGTCCTTGCGAAACGTCTGGTCAGTGCGGCCAAGGAATTTGATCAACATTATCGCGATTTCAAGCAATTTGATAATGGTTTGGAACGAAGTATTGGTCGGAAACAGTTGAATGAATGGGACAAGTTGATCCGCACTTGGGAAAAGGATCATGATGCGGAATGTCCTTATGAAGAACAGAAAGGTATGCTACAATCCTATTAAACGTACATTGATGCTGACTCGTTGTAGATAATGAGAAAGATCAATACAAACTGTTACAGATAGAACTTATGGACGAGGAGACAAGGTCTGTTCAGAGTGGAACTGGACTACGATATCCAAGCAGTCCTTGCCACTTCCTTTCCACCGGTATTGATATACAGGACACACAGTACGTATGGTATTCAAATATTTGTGGACTTTCATTCTCATTCTTCTTAAGACGGAGCCTGGAACTGTTTATTACTACTAACAAGTATCTCACCCCCACACAACACCTTGAACTCCAAAAAAAGCGTTCAAATCTATTGAAGCGTATTACACAGTTTCGCACACTCCAACGGCTGCTTATGCCTGGTCTAGCCGACGTTCTCTCACCGGCCGACATGCATTGGATCAATGACCCTGATATTTCCCATCCCGAGAAAATTCCGTTATTCCTGCCATCAAGTTGTGGTACAGCTTCTGCGAGAAGTCGGGCATGCATTGGGGACCTTCCTGGTATTGAAGCTAAGCTGAGACGGAGTGAGGCTTATGATGCGTTAGAGGGAATACGGGATGGACTTCGAGTCAGGACAATGTCCGCTCGGTTCAAGTTGCGTAATATAACTGGGCAAGTGGAAAGCGGGGAGAGCCGGGGGAATTCTTCGGCAAATTGACATCAAAATCCATTCTCGAAAGATCCGGTATCGCTTGGCTCGTGCTGCGTTGTCGAGGTTGGGGGGACCTGGTGATTGGGAGAAGGATTTGAAGGAGCTTAAGAATGAAGATGTGCGGGGGATTAATGAGAGGGCATTAAATAAGGAGGAGACTGCTGAACGCCGTGCTCGAATTGAACGACTGAAATCGAGTGGAGTATTTGATGAGGACTCAGAGGAGTATTTGATTGAGGAGGGCATTGTCTCACGAGTTCGTGGGGAAAGCAGGCGGACCTTGTCTTGGATTTGGTACGATATCAAGGATGATTCGGAATTTCAGGATGGTGAGATGCTTACTTTTCACAAGTGATTTGCGGACTGACATCACACAGCAATCCGGGTAGAGTGGTGCAAGGCACAGGCACGAATGTTGCGGTGGCGTGAGGAAGTTCTTCTCTTATGTGAGGAACTGAGACGGATGGTTGCTTATATGGCCTGGAGGGCTACTTGGTGGAAAGGGCAAAAGGTGGGTGAGCATGGGATGAGGGTTACTGCCTCAAACGATGAGACGGCAGTCTCTCATGACATGGAAGAAGCCCTCAATGCATATGCGACACAGCAAAGTGAATTTGCACGTGTCAGGGGTTTGGAGATTCAGTTGAAGTGGAAAGATCTGATCGAACATGCTAAGGGGGGTTGTTGCACGGCAACAAAATCTACAGACTCTCAACATTGACCTGGAGTTGCTCGGAGCAAAAGACGAGGGCTATGAAGAAATGTGGCAAGCAGAGGACAGTCTATAAGTTGTATATCTAGT
>ML179586.1:54584-72973 GCA_004369135.1 Dendrothele bispora CBS 962.96
CTCGTGCTCAATAATAAATTATCCAGTTGCTATCAACACCATTTCGTTTCCTGTCCTATCTAGTTCGTTTTCTTTTTTTTTTTCTGCTTTTTGGCTTTTTTGTCTTTAACTATACTCCTGTGGCCAGCTGGTCAAAGCTATACAACAACCACAACACCTTAAAGAAGAACTCACCGCGGCAACTGTGTATTAGTTGAAATAACATTCATCATCGAGTTTCGGTTACACCATGTAATCTGGGTCTCAGCATGACTCTGGTATTGCCCCAAAGTAGAACCTACTACGTTTTGCCTCCTGCAGCAAGTAAGTGCACAAAAAGTACACGGCGCCCATGTTATTGTTAACATTGAAATGAATTCCCCTTTCTAAGTTTCTTCATATGTACATTTCCTAAATTGTGTATTGGCTCCTCCCTGCTATTACTCATGACTATTATAGCCCCTTTATTTCGTCTCATTTTTTCAACAGGTGCTGGGCTTTTTTATTTTATTTTATATCCTTCTGTTTTTTCCTTATTCCTGTAGTGTCTTGCTACGTAAAAATACAACTGTAAGCTTTAAAGTTACTCTGCATCTTGGCCTTCCGTAGTACCATCCGAGTCTGTGATTGTATGCCACCAAAAGCGGTCTTTGAAGAAAGTAACACATGGTAGCTGCCGGCAAAACATCTTGTCAGTGTGCAAGACGGTGACGATGTCCCTGGACCTTGGTTAGCGATGGCAATTTCATGCATATAGAGCGTTTCTCTTGCCTCTTAGCATGGTCGTTACTCAGTAGCCTGACAACCTTCTGTTACACCTTAGCATGTCACTGCTTGCGCAGTTCCCAATAGCGAAAAGCGAGGAGCAGCGTTACCAACATCTCTGGACGCGTCACGTATAAGCATCAGCCACCGCAACCCTACCAATACAAGAATCAACACCTATTACGCCAATTACGCCCACGCATTTACTTGTACTATTTCCCAAACACCAGCAGCAGGTGCGGCAGTACGGTACTACCTCCTAAGTACTATGGAAGCGAGACTGCCTTTTTTTCTTTCTTAAATGCTCAACCTTATTTAAGCATTTCCATATGATATGGTGTATCCATAACGGGTCATTAATTTAGCCTGAATGGAGCAGGAAGTTTCTATCGTCTTGTAGCTACTTTCTAAAGAACAGCAAAAGCAGTCCACGATAAAACTGCTACACTATTCATCTTAAGACCAGCAGGACTCAAAACAATCACAGAAAAGCTCACTATCTCTAACCTAAATGCAGCAGTCCGGGCGGAGGGTCGTGCATATAAGGAAGCTACGCTGGACTTTAGCACTTTCTCAAAACCAAGTATTACATCTACACTCTTCTACTCTTCCACTCGAAGAGAAATATCGGCATTACAGCCACAACACGTTGCTAAACCTATACAAATATTTATTACCGTCATAAGTACCGGGCGTGTTTAGGTTTATTTACAAAGCTAAAATAACGAGCCACATTTGTATTATTGGCATAACTTTACTTAGGCCAAAATCGCATTTCTGCTGATTATGATTCTGAAACGTAGGTTTACGGATGTCAAGCCATTTAGTGTACATTATGGGAAAGAGGTTTCGGTTAGCGGAGGGGTACCATACGGTCCAGCAAGCGAACCTAGTTATCGACTGGTCGCGTTGCTTGGGTATGGTACTGTTGGGCTGCAAGAAGAGGTATGGTCTCCCGTTAGTGCTCCAAGCATATGCCTGGATCCCCGCCTCACTAGCAGCATTAGCAAGTGACCTATTGTACGTTTGCTTTCTCCGAAGCATTCTGCCAAGTATATGGTAGACCCTCCTACTATGAAAAGCTTCTGAGCTAGACAGTAGGATAAGAACTATACTACACCCATGTAGCATTTCTGCTAAGGTACACTCTATGGCGTTGTGTAGCGTCACCACCCCACTCTATTGTTCTATCCATTGCGTCTTAGTTTTTTCCTGAGAACCTGTCACTGTTGGTGGATGTAGTCCAATTAAAATATACTGAACGTTGGACTTAATAGTGAGTGTAGTAAACCTTCTTTTTTTTGCGAGGCGTGAGAGTGATCAGCTTCAAAGGGTTACCTATGCAACAGCACGGTATTTATTATTCGTCCGTTTGCTCCCCTAGCTCACTTATCGAGCTGGGTTTGCGAAGCCCATGGCATACCACAACGATAGAGCTACAACAATCCATACCGCTAAGGCAGACCTTCGTCTCCATAGTTTCGGCGCTCTGGCACTTAATACCGCAAGCTCCAAGCATCTCGGAAAAACTACAGGTGTTACAGATACTTAGGTCCGTGCCAATTAAAAGCTTGTTAAAATAAGTGGGCCATTAGGTATTTTATTTAATATGCACACATTACTAATGCTCTTCAACGCCTTTTCCAACGCTCACACCAATACAGACTGCTCGGTTTCTGCTAAACTTTATAAAGCCACCCATAACGCGTCTTAGGCGTGTATGTGGGATTAAGACCAACTTAGCGCTAGGACGATGGCTGAGCATATCGAGGCAAACGAGGACAGCGTTTAGCTGCTAGCGGGTGATTCTTGCTCATCGCAAACTGAAAAAATCTCTGAACGTCAAACATACGGGACATCGATTATCTTTAATACCAGTTACAGAGTAGTCCTGCTCTTCGGCGTCTTTTTGAGTGAATTACTAGTGTGCAAGCTATTAGGACTATAGAAGAAGCAGTGTTAGGTGGTATTTTCTGCAAAGCTTTGAGTTTGGTCACACAAACTGCTGTTGCTACTGTGGTCATGCCTCCAGTTCTCACGATAAAAGCTTATTCTTTCACATACCCAAGCCCTCTTCGGAGCACAGCGCAGCCTCGAAGGTCGCTCACGTTTTGTTCGCCGCAACACTATTAGGTGCGGCCTAATTTGTTAGTCTTCCTCCGCTTTCGGTGAGCAGTTCGTCATTTAGTAGGTGTCACTTACGTACTAATATACATGCTCGCTTTCCCTGCCTTTGGGCCTGTCTGGTCAACAACCAATTCAGCTGTTGTTGCGTTTACTCTGAAAGACCTCCTCGGTAACACCTGCATCTGCTTCATTGTGTACCTCATATTTATTTCATTTGACCTGTTTCCTCATAGTGTTTTACCACAGCGTAACAGCAAAAGAACGTCTCCTCGGAGTGATGCCGTCCAGATCTACATCTGCGTCAAATCGCAATACTGGTTGAATCTAACAACTTTGGATCGAATGCTGCAATGGTACGCCCTATGCGATTAACATCTTGTCATGGGTCCTGACGTCTCACGCAGTTGGCTTCTTATACGGTATCCTATGCAGAAATCCACTCGTGCTAAACTTGTTCGCTTGTACTATGAACTACGTATCATACCTGGTGTTGAGCCCCGCGTCATCCGCACTTGTGCAGACATGCTTACTCGTTTACTTGCTAATAAATCAGGATCCAAACGAAAACTCGGGGTTACCGATCTACAACTACCCTGGAGATCTCTTTGGGGTGCTTTGAAGAAAGAACTGTGGGTCAAGAAAAGAATTCAGGATTCATCGTATACGCTGCGCTCTTTGTTTGTGATCAAAGCTTATACTTTGCTAGACTCTATGTTGCTGATCAAGCATCCTTTAGTCCGTTTTGACAATGATCCCTGTGCTGACATCATGACTACCGCCAACATAACCCCACCTTTACATGCCTGCTCTTTTTAAGGTCTGGAAGACTTTCAACTCGGCCGTCCTTGACGACAGACTTCTTGAGGTCGCGGGAGAACTTAATCAAGAACATGTGTCGGGACCTTCTGAAGACCACCCGGAAAGCAAAACGCAATGGAAAGATGTAGACATTTGATCGGAGGTGGAGTGGAACACGTTAGTAAAGGATTAGGATCAATGAGTAAATTGATCACTCCTCATATCCATCCATCGATGCTGATCTCTCCTCAGATGTGCTCCTAGGGATCACTTGAGTAAGAGTACCTGTAAATGTGCTTTTTATTTGTCATTCTAACAATTTGCACAGGATGCATCCACCACAGCTGGCCACGCCGACTCCATCGCGGATAAGCAGTCCATCAACATCAAGAAGAGTATCAACAGGCAGCGTAAGTACCATTACATTCACTACGAGTATGAACATCATCTCAATAGACGATTCAGAGGCGTTGTCAAAAATCATATTCAATCTCTGCGGATGGTCCTATCAGAGAAATTGGTAGCGACAAATCCCCCATCGTAGACAGTCCGCAAGATTATCCCACAGGATCAAAGGCTTTCGACACCTTGGAGAGGCTCATCACTAGTACCGAGTCATTCTTCCACCCTTCAAACTCTGGTCAATGGACCAGTGCTTTAATAATTTTGTAGTTATGACTAGAGCTTGACTGATGTTCGTCAAGCTAACCTCATTTCTGCAACGTCTAACGGAGGAATTCATTGAACGTTGGCATGTAGAACAACAGGAAACCTGCAAAACACCATTGGTCCGTAACATTGACTCATGTCTCGCTTTGTTCTGACGATAAAAATTTCAGACTCAATGGTTAACACCAGCGCTACTAAACACCCATCAGCCTCGGGCTTGCACAACGTTCTTTGCGTGCGATGACTCTTCTAGGACCCAACATTATAATGCCAGAATTCCTTGAACGTGCCTATGGTGTTTGGAAGTTGTAAACGGAACGCATAGAAACACTGCTGTCCTCAGCACGCTGACGGAGATAGCTCGCCCCCTATCCACAGAGAAGGTGTGACTTGGGGGTCGGAAGCACGTGGTACCTCTGTTGGAGTTGTGTATTCCTAGCATCGACATGGTATGTACGCCGCCTGACTTGAATTGCGATTCACTGACAATTTTGTGATGAAGAACGACCCAAACAAGACTATCTCCACCACCATGTTCATCGTAGCTGTTCTCCTGAATATCAAAGTTTGGGATCTCTCTCCAGTTTACGATTATCATCGTCCTTGCGTCTTCAAACCGGGGCTCAATTGGAGATACGCTCGTAATGCGGTCGAGATCACTAAAGAAGTTGTTCGTTAAACGCCGATTTCCATATGTTTTTTATCGTTCACCTTGATTGATAATTGCTTACGATCTTACCGACTTGTTCTTGGTCTGCATTCGGTACGCCGCTAACAAATGGTCTCCATCGTCTCTTTGCTGCAAATCAACGTTGTAACATCTAACACCACCTTCGCAGTATTATGGTAGATATGTGTGCCTTACATTGTATTGAACAACATTTACTACTTGTACCGATATCGGATTATATATACATTCCGAACTAAATCATCTCCTACAAGGACATTCAATAAAGGTAAAACGTAACTACTCCTCTGCGTGCCTACTAAATACAAGGAAAATAGTAAAGAAATACGGTGAGAAGAGGACGTTCCAGATGATACTTCCTAGTATCAATATTGAATTTGAATTCCAAAAAAAAAAAAAGGCTTATACCAGGGTTTACCACTCCCGATCCCAATGCTACAGATCCGAATGTCGTTACATTGTCGGCTATATCTGCACCACTTCGTTTCAAAAGATCGGACACGGGGAATTATGCAACCGGAAGGAGACAACAGCTACCACTTATTGGAGGATTCGCTTTCACAGTGCACAACTCCCAAAGCTGTTCCTTAAGATCGGCTTACCTTCATCTTTCTAGCTGTAACTCGACAGCATCATTATACGTCGCTTTGTCTCGCATAAAATGCGGCCCGGAGGAACCCGAAGGCCTGCACATTATCGGTGATTTCCAAAGATCACAGCTGAACAAGCACGCGCCACAACATGTTCGGGCAGAAAACAATCGTCTTCACTTGCTTGAGAAGCAAACCCTCACCGATGCGTATGGCATTTTAGCGTGGTATAAAGATTTGCTACAATGCGACTTATATAGCTGACTTCGCACTAGTACGGTTAGTTAATCCCATACATCTTCACAACTGTGCATCTAACCGACACGTCCACCAGAATTACGACCTACTCCTTTTCTCCTTACCATACACCATGAAATATCATGAGCAGATTTATGATCAACCATCGAGTGTTGCGAGATAGTCCACACTACGGGCTAATTTTCACAATTTGTTTTTTTTTTATCTCTCTTCCTGCCAAACCGACGTTATAGCACCCTATGTCTGTTCCGTTTATTTCACTCTTTTTCATTTCATTTTCTTTAACTCTCCTCTCCGATGACCTCAACGAGATCTCGTATCCCAACATACAACATATCACAGCTCAAAAAAAAAAAAAAAAAGTTCGATGTGCCCCGGCGGTTGCATATTCGACTGGTATATCCTATCGAGCTAAGGGGAGCTGTCGCCGGATTGGGCACTCATCTCCAGCTCTCGCGGTTTGACTTTCATTGAGTTCTCGTATCCAACTCTCGCGGTTTGACGTTCGTTTGTTTCTCGCACAAATCTCTCGCAGTCATCTTCCAACTACTGCACACCTCTCACCATTTTTTTTTCTAACTCACAACCTATGACATACTCCTCCAACCTTCACCTGTAACGTCTTGAGACATGCCTGTGTATAGAAAAGCTCTCCTCACTCGTACAAAAAACCGTAAGTTGTTGTCATTAATATATACAGCTTTGCACTCATGTACACTTTGGCATTTCAATTACAGGTAAGTTTCGTTGCTGCTAACGATCGTATACCGCATTCACGTCCGCTCGTAACCTCAAGGTTCCGTTAGAAATCACTGGGGTTACATATACATCTTGCGCGTACCGAACACACACGTCAAAAAAATCGGCTTCACCCAACGCCATCCGATCATCCGGCTGTTCGAGTGGCGTCGTAGTTGTCGTTCGAAGAACTTCGTCCTCGACTCGTACTTCAAATGTCGACAGGTGAAGAAAACCGGTAAGTATTCTCACTAGCCGTAACAACTCACTGACTCTTGTGCAGAAAAAGTCGTTCATTGCATGCTTGCCGCTCGACGCTTACCGAAACGAGCTTGTCCGGACTGTAAGCTACTATCGTTCACATGAACGCTTTCTAACCACCTTCGTACTAGGCAACCGCAGACACCACGAGCTATTTAACATCCCATGCTCCAAAACTGTCTGTCGATCCTTAGTCCTGACAGCTAACATCATCGCTCGTAATATGTAGATTTATTCCGTAGTGTATCTTCTACTTGCCGAATGCCCGGTTTGAAATTGCTCTGTTTCCTGTTGTATCTTGAAGAGTGAACGATTGTAAATATATATTACCTGTTGTTTCTTGAAGGGTGAGCGATTGAAAATATAAACCATAAATAACAAACATCCGTTCAATTGTATTTGTCTCACTTAAAAGCTTAATTCGTCAACGAAACTACCAACGGTTTGTTATTCGCCGCGCGTCGGCCCCCCCCAGTCATTGGAATTCTTTCTGATGCACTTTGATTATCTCAGATGTCAAAAATTCCTCTGCTGCAGAGAAGATAGTCTCTACAATCAAATCTGGAGGCAAAGGTGACGCAATAGCGATCAAAGCTGACGTATCCACTGTGGAAGGTGGAAAGCAACTGCTCGACGAATCTATGAAAGCGTTTGGGAAGATCGACGCTCTTATTCTCAACGCAGCAGTCCTATCGATGAAATCTCTCGCAGACATCGACGAGTCTCAATATGACACGCATTTCAGTGCCAACGTGAAAGGCCCACTTTTCACCGTGAAACACGCTGTGGATAAGGGGATGTTTCCTCCAAGTACGTGCGCGGAATTATTTATCCTGATAATTTATTTATCGACATCGTAGCTGGAGGTCGCATTCTGTTCTTTTCCTCAACTTTGACTGCGAACACTTCTATTGCTCCGTACTAAGTGTGACAGGGGCGATTACACTTCCTTGTCTTTGCTCGGACATTGCCCGACACTCTCAATTTTTGTCTAAAAAATCTGGAATAAATCAGGTAAGGGTTTTTGAGCCCTAAGAATCAAGTGGTATACTTTTTTTAACGATAGGATCAAGGACGAAAGCCCGACATCCGAAATTTAGCTAAAATTACATATCCCTGTCCACGATAGTATTGTTCTGAAAACAGCTGCAATGCGTCCGTCCCTCCATGGGATTCCATCTCACTGCTGCTGGTTCCCACCCACCCTTTTTACTTACTAGTACCCCCTCCCTGTTGTTCCCGTAGTTTTATGTATGTTCTCTCCCTGTGTACCTCACTAGTCACTTACAGTGCCTGGTTCATTAGCCCTCTCGTAGTGTCTCATGTTCGCTAACACGAGCTCGTACTAGTGTTGCCGTGAGCCGGGTTCGAGCCCAACCCAGGCTGTCGGTTAATTGGCTCGAGCTACACCCGGGTCAGGCTCGAGCCCTGACAAATATGGAAACTACTTCGACCCGAGCTATTTGGTTAGGGGTTATATGAGAGTTTCGGAAAGAAACTCGTTCGAAGCAGCGATACTTATTGTACCATACATATACTAAACATTATAAGATGATTCTATAAGTTTGGACAAGTCGGAAATTTGACCTTTCATTAGCATATCCCACAAGAATTAATGTTCAAGTCTGTCATCGTCGTTTCTGTACAAACACCGTCCGCGGTCTCTTCTGCCATCTGAAGCATTCTAAACCGAGCTTCTAGTGAAATCAAGACGATCATCCCGGTATATGGCCTTCAAAATTTGAAGTACATCATCAAGCGCGAGACAAAACAACAATGGGAATTCCTTTTGAATTTTTCGCTATAAAAGTAAATAAGTATTGAACGTACATCATTCAATACCTGACGAGATCAACCAGTTTCAATACCTGCTGATACCATAGAAGTGCTTTACACTATAGAAGCTACATAACTTGGTAAGTAGGACAACGAGACCCAGTGGCCCGTGGGTAAGTAATGTGTATTAGGTCACCGTTGATGGCCGAAGTTCCGAGTTTCCATATATAGCCATGGGTCGAGCTCGGGTCAGACCCACCTGTCGAGCCAGCCCGACCCGCGGCAACACTAGAGCCTCGTACTTCCGCTTTGAGTTGTTTCGGAATACTCCTATCCTTTTTCTTCATGTGATTTGGCCACGGCAGGATCGGCAAGCGGCAAAGCGACAATGAAAACTGACCTTTAAATAAATCCTTAAACCGCGCGAAAACGGACGATTGAACTACCCTAATGAAAGGCACATTGCCGGCCGCATCGCGGTCAAGAAGATAAGAGGTTTTGGACAGCGCATCTTTTGCCCTTGAGACAACAGGACGGAAAGAAAGGATAAATGAACGTTATGGGAACTACTTGTCCTTGTCGAGACGACTAAGCGAACCGGTCTCCACGTTGAGATGCTGATACCTTTTTGCCCACTTAGTGTGTACATGTCGTTCGAGTTCTGCGGCGTCAATGTCAACATTCAATATTCAATACTCAGTGACAAAAATCTCTTACTAGGGGCATTAGAGCTGAATTTTATCCCGAAGAGCGATGTAATATCAGTGCGGGTTCGGTTTGTTTTTCCCTATCTGACCAAGGATTACCCACTTTCTTGAGCCTCGTACGATATCCATCGAATTATTCACTGCAGTTTTTACCCATTATGGAAAGAATAAATAATAAATAGAGAAGTCAAACAAATCAAGTAGAACGTCAAAAGCCTTGTCAGATGAAAACCTGGTCTTCAACCTATTTAATGTCCGATGTCTACCCCAAATATTTAGCCCGAGCGATTTCAGTTCCCTCCACCTCAGCGCTGTTGTCAATCCCGGCTGATGAAAAAGCTGGTTCGGACTGCCCCCAGATTCGGAGTGATGTCCCTCGGATTTGGATGCTCGTACTGATGCAAATTGGATTGATTGAGACAAGGAGATGTCATTCACACTCCCTGGCTTGTTGTCTTCATGTGCAACCGCAAGAATGATAAGAATTGAATATAAGGCCTGTAAATTTCGACTATCAAGATCGATTTTCAAAGAAATAAGCACGCCGGATCGAACCTCATTGCGGTTTGGCTGACATGAGCTATAATTGACTTGAAGTAGCTAGTCTCTCACTGTTTTCATGAACTATCTCAATGATGGCGCAAGCGTCCGGAGAAAGTGTGGTGGATCACTCTTTTAAGTTTGAAGTAAGTAATCCAATGCAAGTAAGTACGGACAAGAGTGGAATTCCGTTGCTCTATAAATGTACTTATGAAGCTGGTAGGTCCTTTGCTCATTCTGAGTTTCCAGATCAACTCGAACTACACGTGGTAAGTAGGTCGTAAGAGCCCACACTGGTAGTGAGCTTGAAATATAGCATCTCTGACTGATTCTTTCTCGACACGCGACTAATCCCCAAGCCCATCGACATAGCACAGTGGCAGAAACGTGATAGAAATGTCAAGATTGAGAAGTTTGTTGCTAACGCATAGAAAATGCCAGGAACGTTCGACCCCACCAATACGAGCAAGCAGCTAATTCACTGGTGAGTCCAATCGAAGTTCCTCTCATCGTCCATGAATCAGTAGTTGTAATGCTGAACTGCAATTGAATAGGCGAGGTGCCTATCAGCAAGATGGGGCTTGGCGTTCTACGTCGTTCGATACGCGCAAACTGAGCATTACAGACCCTGATGTAGAAGTCCAGTATGTCATTTTACTCTAGTCATTGTCTGATACTAAGACTGGAGATGCGGATGCGTATAGGCTAATTAGCAAGCCATTTGATGTTTCCTCAAGTGCGCCCTACCACTGGGAGACCCCACTCGCAAAGGAATATACTACGACTCAGGTTTATGAACTCTTGGTTGCCAAGAAGTTCAATCACTACCAGTACAACGGGGATGGGAGCGGTTGTCTGACCTGGACGACCGCGTTGATTCAACTTCTCGAGAGTGAAGGAGTTTTGCCTGCTGGTTCAAAGACGAATTTCGAAGCAATAGTGGCAAGAGTCCGAGCTGATCCAAAGTATTGGGTTCCTGCTGAACCAGGCGCGCGGTTTTATCAATGATGGACTCATACTTGGGGGGCGAAATGAATCGTCCTGCAGTGTATCGTTTTATGAATCCATGTGAATAGTAACACTGTCCTCTGCTCTATTATTTAGGTAAAGAAGCAACAATGCGAATCATGTCATTACGCATCATTGACAATTTGAGTTATCCACACAGTGCAGACGAAATGATGAGTGTCAATGCATAGTGAGTAGACCTAAAAGGAAGTTTTGAGATATACGCACTCTGTCGAGTAGCCATCCAGCTTTGCAGTCATGCATTGATGATAAACCTTTTGCGTCCTGTGAGCTTTCTAACCAAAATCCATTACGTTGCTCTCGACTCGGATAAGGGTCTAGGGGCATGCGTATGTAGTCAACTCAAATTCGTTATAACATACAGGTCACCATATCATATTGACCATAAGCATGAAATACATCATAGAAACAACCAACTACCACACGTCAAGCCTAGTAGACGTAGCCCAAGAGCTTGCCTCCAACGTTTTTACGACGAGCCTCTTCATGGTCGAGGATACCCGAAGATGTGGTCTAAAATCGGGCATTATATCAGCTCACTGTACGATACATGACATGGTAATATGAATTACTCACAAGAATGATGATACCGAAGCCACGAGCAGGGAGCAACAAGTTGACCCAGGGCTCGATTTGGGAAACCTGAACGTTGTAGCGGGGAGAGATGACACCAGTCTTGTTCAGTCTTCCGTTGAGTTGGATGACGATTTTGCCTGAACGGTGATCGTCGATGATTTCGAATTCACCGATGTAGCCTAGGAAGGAGATAAATTAGTTCTACGTCCATGTGGGTCCGAGACGGATAAATTTGGTGAAAGAAAAAGAAAAAAAGGTAAAATTGTAGTCTCATCTGTGAACTCAACCCCTTGGGAGAAAAAAGCGGAGAAGCGTTGTTCGGTTATGTGAGACGTGGAGTGCGTTCGTCTCCCGGAACGTTAAAACGAGGGGCGGGTGGAAGCGAGACCTCGTCGATCGTAGTTATCATCCCGGTGAAGGAAATAAAAAAGAAACAATTGACAAGAAAATGAAGCAAGAAAAGAACAGTACATGGAGAACGGTACTCACCATGCCTCTGCATGACACTCAAGAATTTTACGACGACCTTGGAGGAAGGTCGGATGAGGACTTGGCGCTTGCCACGGCGCTCAGCGTTGACAATGTTGTTGAGGCAGTCGTTCTATAAAAAAGGGTCAAACTCCCATGCAAAAGGGACATGAAATCAAAGTTACTCACAAGGACGGAGACGCGAACCATTTTGAAGGACGATTTGGCGGAAGAAAGAAGTCAATCAAGTATGGTTCCTATCCAAAATACGACAAGGATAACATGAGCAACATATATAAAGCCAGTCTGAGTGTCGCACTACGGAAAGCGCGAGTCAAACGGGCTGTCGGATGAGATTTTCTCTTCTGCCTTTGAACAGGTTCGAGCAGCAGTTTGGAGCAAGCGCAGACGTGGCGACACCATAGCAAGGAGAAGTACCTTTTGAGGGGATCTTGAAGGAGGGACAGAGAACGGACGAAAGCCAGCTGTACAAATTTCTGCGGACCGACCAGTGATTATGTAAACATAAACTGTACAGTCAACGCAAGCCACCGTGGGCCGGGGAATGCCGAAGACCTGTCAGAGTTCTCACACAGTGTTGTACCGACAGCTGCAAAAGGTTCCTGCACCTACCTCGATAACTTTTCCGACGACAACGACAGCAAGATGGTTAGTTATCGAATAATTTTCTGAAGGGAAATGGCTTATGTATATGGGATGTTGTAGGGCCGTGTCCGCACCAAGACTACCAAGAGGGCTTCCAGGGTGTTGATTGAGAAATAGTGTGTATTCGCTACCCTTTTTAATTTTCAAGACAGTAATTGACATTTCAAAGCTACCCTCGTCTCACCCTCGACTTCCACACCAACAAGCGTATCATTGATGAGGTCGTGCGTATACTTGGAAAATTTTCCACAAGCGAACCTTCCAAGTCTGATTGATCCCGTACTAGGCCGTTGTCCCCTCCAAGCGTCTTCGCAACAAAATCTCCGGCTTCACGACCCATCTCATGAAGAGAATTCAAAAAGGTCCCGTCCGTGGTATTTCGTTCAAACTCCAAGAAGAGGAGAGAGAACGAAAGGACAACTACGTCCCCGAGGTTTCTGCCCTCGATACTTCTGCCGGTCTTGAGGTTGACCAGGAGACTAAGGTACGTATCTTTACCCTATTTCTTCAGTCCTCGACTTAACAAAACTCTACAGGACCTCCTGCGCTCTCTCAACTTTGACAACATTTCCGTCAGCGTTGTCACCCCTGTTGTTGCTGTTCCCGAGCGTGGACCCAGGCGGGAGAGGCGGAATGTTCCTGGTGCTGGCCGCTAAACTCTAAAGATGTGCCAATAGTTAGGTGGTTATGGTTTTTTTGACCAGTTTGACCTACCTAGGATATGGGTGGTCGGTCGGTATGCACTATTATATTCATGTAGTTTTCTCTTTTTCGCACTGCACCCAAAATCATATGCCGACTATGTGAAACTCAACACGTTGAATGATAGAATATCTGCCATGAGATCGTCGAGTTCGCGTCCTACGGTTTGTCGACTTACAGGTGAGGGGATCGACGAACGGTACTGCCCAACAGCTTTGGGTCGAGCTACGAGTACGAGGGGCCGACTCGTAGCCAGGGACTATCGCTTTCTTGTTCCCGTAGTATCCGAGTCCTGGACGGACTACCAAGCCTGTTGAGAAGACGCGGATGCATTAGGCTCATGAGATCAGGTTTACTCAAAGAGACCTTTACTGGAAATCTGGCCTTAGGTACGGCCCTGAGGCCTGAGTGCATGAGCTCTAATAGATCTAAATGACCAGGTTGGCTTACAAGCTTAGCGACATCCCCCAGACTCATGAATGACCTTATTGATTATATCCCGACCACTCGTCTCACCCACTTCAGCAGTTCAGGAACGTTTCGAATGTTTGTACTTATGTACACAAACTAGAGGATTTTTTTCTTTTTCGTTGGAAGCAATTCAGTATCTTCACTTATCTACAATTCATTACAGTAAATCAACCCCTATGGACTTCAGTCTATTTCCTAAATATTCTATGGTGCATCATAGCCAATCTCAACTTCAGTACACCATAAGCTACTATACGATAAGCAATAGTAATCCCGACAAGACCTGCAAGCATCTTCCCCCCATCAACGTTGTCCAATTTGTACAATCTCAAGACATCCTCTCCCGTCCGGAAAGCACAGCTGCCGTCTGACAATTTTTCTGAGTCATCGCAATCAAATTTGACGCCTTGCAGTGTATAGACCATCATATTTGCCACGGCATATTTCATAGGAGAAATATAATTGAAAGCTTTCAAAAGCCCTGGCATGTCGATGGTGAACAACCCCTGTAGTTTCGATATCAGCCTAAATTTTCTAGGAAACAGTCTCGTTCAAAGATACGCACTCCGATGTTCTGTGCGATAGAAATCACAACTCCGGTAAGATCGAGGGCAATCTCCGTGCTATCGAAAAATATTGTGTTGAAGATAATGCCAACTGATTCTCCGCAATTGACGATACAGAAACAGTTGAGGGCGATGATGAAATACATAGCGACTGTACGCCGAAGATTGGTTGCGATGCATCCCAGTAAAGAGAACAGCAAAGAAGCGATCACTTCCAACGGCATCTCCAGAAGGGTATACACTATAAAGAAAGTCAGTTACGATTTCTGAATGGTCAAAGCAGAGAGGAAACGAACCTAAAAAAAACGCTTCCGCAGGGCAAGCTCGGTCTTGGAATTCCTGCAAGGGAAAGTTGTAATGTTTGAATCGTTAAAAATAGATTCATCCCTCTTACTTTATAAAAAGCATCTCTTTCCGATGGATAGACGGCTACATTTTGCAATACGCCAACAAAATAGACTGGCCAAAATTATTTACGAACGAGAAAAAGGAGCGGTTCGTTGCTTACAAGGCAGAATATCCTCTAAACGACGGTGAGTAAGTGTTGAGTGGAATCATAATTCAATCGACTTACGAATGAGACCGACAATGTTGACATTGGCGTCCTGAAATCCTCTCCCAAGAGGAGCGAAATAGAGAGCTAGAAGCCCACCAAGAAAGACTACTTGAACGATTCTAGTGCTGATAACGTTCGGCTGCCTCTTCAGACTGATCAAGCCCCGTTCGAACACAGCAGGGAAGGCTACGTGTATGGGAGTTATCTGTTTCTTCATAAGTAAGAGATCACCTCTTTCCTTTATGTGACATGTAGGACCCGATGGTGGGGTGTAAGCGTTCAAGATTTTGTCAACCCTCGATCGACTGTTCAGCTCGGCATCGCTGTCTCGTAAGTCTATTGACACTAGATCAAGAACCCAGTCACTCGGATTGCAATCTTGTGGGCAATAATATCCAAGTGAAGCAAAATAAGGTATCATCTCGCCCGCTGACCCAGAATATGCCACACGACCGCCTTTCGTTAGAAGCGTGAGGTGATTGAACTGATGGAAGAGTTCCGAGCGACTTTGGTGAATGGTAGCTATCACTGTACGCCCTTCCCTTGCTAACGTACTAAGAACATCCATAATGGAAGAAGCGGCGAAGGCATCCAAACCTGAAAAGGAAGTGCATCAGAGCTGTTTCCTGCCGTTTGAATCACGTTTTACAGATTCAAACCTACCACTAGTTGGTTCATCCGCACTAGAAACGAATATAATCAATATCCATTAGTGGAAGGATGTCGAGATGTTCTCACATAAGTATTCGGGGATCTCCTAACAGCTGGATCGCAACACTGACTCTTCTCTTTTCACCACCACTAATTCCCTTGATCGACTCGTCTCCTATCAAGTTATCGGCGCAATCCCTCAATCCTAGTTGTAGAATGACTTGTTCCACACGCTCCCGTTTTTGCGCCTTATTCATACTTTGGGGCAGTCTTAATCTGGCCGCTGAGTAAAGGATTTCGCGCACAGTGAGGTACGGTAGAAGTAATCCATCGCCTTGAGTCACATAGCAGCACATAGCTTCCAAATCTTCAGGGCGGGCAGCGTGTCCGTCTATCAATATACTGCCAGAAATAGAGAAATATCCCGCAGTTGAAGGAAGTCGCGAACAGATCAGGTTTAACAGACTGCTCTTCCCGGAGCCTGATGGACCCATGATCACATTTACTTCTCCTGCTGAGAACCGGCTAGAAACGCCTTGAAGAATTGGAAGACATTTCGAACGTCGAGAACGCGCAGAGAACTTTTTTACTGTCAGTCCCAGATCAATTACCTCCAGGTCGACACCAGCAGTCGAACGTTTCTCCGTCTCCACGATGTCCACCTTGCGTTTTGGGTCCCCGTAAATTTCGTCACCGGCACTATGCTGGGTAGCCAAGCGAAAACGACCAGATTTAATTTGGTTCAAGAAACCAGATCCCAGGTTGAAGAACACGATAAAACCGATTAGGGCTCCCATCGGAACAGCAAACCAGCCTGGTGTAAGAGAGAAGCTTCGTAACACAAAATTGCCGCTGTATTGGACGCAGTCTGAATCAGTGTTTGGATCACCCAGTGGGCAGTCGAACAACTGATCGGTAAACTCGTTTACCATCAAGGCGGCAAACGAATAAAACTGCCGACGCGTAATTAGCATATATAACCGATACTAGAGTCGACGGAGGATTACATACTGGAAAACTGATCCATTTTATCCAGCGAAGATAGACAGGTATAGAATCGGCTTGAAGTACGAATCCCCCAGCGAAGTTCATTAGTGTATACCTTCAAAGACTCAGGCGTTAGTTCATCTCCTAGTCATACTAGCTTCGATGCAAATAGACTTACAAAACATTTCCAACTGCTGAAGCAACGACAAAATCTCGTGATAGCGACACACAGAACATAGCAAAGGAGACTGCAGTTAGTTGATCCAGGAAAAAGATGAAATAGAACTTGAAAAACTGCGCCGCGTTGGCATCGAAACCACACATGAAATAGAAAATACTGCCAAACAACAATGGAACCATGATGTCTTCAAGTAAGGCATGAGCCGCCCGCCTGCTAACGATCCAAGGAACGACATCAACGATCCCTTCTTCTCTTTCTCGATCCAAAACACGGACATCTTTGTTTGCAAGGCGTAGCATCTCGAAGATAAAAATCACATAAATCTGTCCCCGTCTGTGAGGTCATCGGCTGAAAAACGCCAACCAGAAAACTAAAAAAGCCGCACCTGCATACCAGCTCCTGAATAAAGAGCAGCCTCCCGCGAACGGATTCCCGAGAGAGACCTAGGGATTTTAAGGAATGCGAACCCAAGGACCACCCCCAGAATTATGGCTCCGAGCCAACACGCAATCAGGCCCATGGGATCTCTTAAGGTTGAAAGAACATCTCGATAGGTCAAGACCCAGATCTGTCGAGCTACTGATGCGGTCCGGGATGATTTCAGTGGGGTACTGATATTCGTTATCGATGATTGTGACACGTATTTGGTATCTGGAAACCTTGCTTTAGCTTCTACAGTCCAAGCCTGCGTAAGCATATCGAGACGTGCGCGAGTCGTAACTTCGGCTTCGGGAGACCTGCAGTCCACAGCGGCAACCATGACGATATCATCAGCTGGATTCGAACGGGTAGTTGAACATCCCGGCACTAGGTGTTCAAACCAAGGTGCAGCGCGGGCCGTTGGCCCGGTATACAAGGTGCGACCTTTACTAAGAAGCATAATCTCGTTGAAGAGGTAGTAAATGTCGTGTCGGGGCTGATGAATGGTGCATATGATCGTCCTGCCTTTATTGGCGAGTGATTTAAGTGTGTACATGAGCTGATAAGCAGATGTTGCATCAAGACCTGTCGTTGGCTCGTCGCAAAACAGCACGCTAGGGTTGCTGAGCAGCTGAACACCAATACTGACGCGTCGTCTTTCGCCTCCAGAGCATCCACCGCGCGATTTCCCGTCACCAACACGAGTATTTGCACATTCTTTCAATCCTAGTTCCAGGATTACCCTCTCGACAAGATCTCGGGCTTCGGAAGTGGAAAGGTATGGTAGTCGAAGAGAAGCGGAGAAGAACAACGTTTCTCGAACTGTCAAACAAGGTAGTAAATAGTCCTGCTGGCTAACGTAGGCACTGGTGACAGAGGAGAGATTTGAGTTGCCGTTGTAAAGGACTACTCCAGATAGTGACAACGCTGAAGAATTCCCCATTCGGTGTGACAAGACATTCAGAAAAGTTGTCTAGACAAAATTCAAGTGTTAGAAAATCTCACCAGAGCTCAAGAAAACCATTTCCTACCTTTCCTGAGCCTGATGCCCCCATTATGCCACAAAGACTTCCATCGGGGAAGTCGACGCTGATATTCTGGAGAAGGTGCTTGCTCTGCAAAGCTGGAGCCTCCAAATCCCCTGCTTCGAATTGTTTCTTTGGTTTGGTCTTGGTAGTAAGCAGGGCTGTGAGGTTTCGAACTTGAACGAAGACTGGGGC
>ML179587.1:4264-44451 GCA_004369135.1 Dendrothele bispora CBS 962.96
TTACTGATCACAGACTACGTCTGGGCTAGGAGTAACCATGCAAATAGTGATCGATGGAAATCTAGAAGGACCGATCGTGGAGGTGTATAATAACCGCCTACCCATGTAAAACATCCACTAGATTGGCAATGATTGACGACATAAAGGGTACAACGGAGTTGCCACCTTGATCGAGGGGTAAAAGCTGTAAATATTGGAGTCTAGAATGGATCGACGTCTTACTGATACACTGCGGGGATCGAGAATATCATAACTCGGACGCAAAGCTGTAGAACGGGCGACCGTAAGTTCCGATATCGTGACCCAAAGAATCAAATGTGAAGAACGGTTGAACGGTTGCGATCGAGTGAGATCGACTACAACGTAGAAAGCGAATATTCTGAAACAATGTAGTATTATACACGGACCGAGTACTATATCGAGTAGGACTATACCCAGTTTTGGTACTAGCGCACGGACAAGGACATTTAAATAGTTTCTTTTATTATATTTTGTCGGACTCTCAAGTTTAATAGTTTCTTATTTACAGTAGTATATAAATAGGGTCGAGGATTGGCGTAGAAAAGGCAGATTAGTACTGTGGACAACGCGGCTGTGATTTTGGTCATTCCCGGGGATATAAGTATCCTGCTTGATCAGGCCAGTTGTAGTTCCAAGAACGTCTAAACCTTAAAATCGCATTCAAAGTCTGTTACCTTCGGGTTCAGCACCCTATATTGATTGGACATATTGTGTTATTTGACATTTGATTGACTTGTTTGTTATTTGAACTTTGCCATTGTGATCTTGTTATTTGACCATTTGTTTGATCCATATTGTTGCCATTGAACTTGAACCATTGACCCATTGACTGCCTATATTTGAACCCACATCCCCACACTCGAAACTTTGAACTTACACTACCTATATCGCTACAAAGACCTTTGAAGGGTTCTGTCCTTTCAACTCGCATACAAAAACTTGCTAGATCGTATACCTATACAGACTCACTTTTGTGGTGTTTGTTTTGGTGTTGTCTAGTCCCACACAGCAGATTATCGACATAACTTCTTTTACACTATACTTTGCCTGTCCCGAGCTCTCGATTGCCTGAGTTCTCTTTTCACTGACCTCGCTTCGTTTCGTCTAACAGGCCCTCATTCTGGGACGCCCAGCCCTTCAGCTGTTCCACCTCTCCTTCTACAGCTCTCGCTTCAAGGTCTCACCGTATGTCAATATGGGCATAAACAAGGCTTTCATAGTTTTCGCCGGGTTCGGATTGGCATTTAACATTCATTGTCAGGTGTGTGTTTTTTCTGCCGTTTTTCCGTCCCTTCGAATGGTTCCTCGGCGAGTCAAAAATGTAATAAAGATTGAAAACGTTAAAATGAAGCTTTGTTTGTTGGCCTTTGGGATCGTAATTCTGCCGTTCTGGACGTTGCAAATACGGCCGCTCTCACACTGTTTCATTTGGCTCATGATTCCAAAACTCTCATCCTTTTTACCTATAACTTTCTTTCGAAAACTGACAATGCCAGGGTTGTTTATTTTTCTGTAGTTGACTTCAATGTCCATGCAGCTACGTATTCCGAGTCCAAACTTTCCTTCCCTTCCAGCTAATGGGTGGTACCCCGAACGGCGCGGTTACATGCTCAAGAACAAAGCAAAGAGAGCCAGACAATGTCCTCTTACTCCCTGCTTCCCTTCTTCGTCTCAATTTCCATCCAAGTCGCCCTTTCTCTCCAATGACTCTGACGTAGACCTCATCATCGACAGAAAAGAGAAATCCACCACCTCAAATTCCAACACAGGCCAGTATCATCTACTCTTTACTCTTTGTCACCTTTCCTCCTCTTCTGGGGTCCCTAACAGCTCGCCTACATGGTCGGAAGGAATGATCCTAGCCACACGTCACTTGAAGTCGTCTTATCTCTACCTACCACTACCACTATCCACCGCTGCCGCTGAAGAAAAACCAGTCCCTTTCTTAACGGGACCGGGATTCCTTACCTGGAAGTCCCCCATGTGCTTTATTAACATTTTCCTTGTCATGACCCCGTCCTTCATTTGTTGTTGTGTTTGTGAGAAGCATGGAAGTCTTTTATTTTTGCATTTGAACCCGTTCATGACTTCCTCTCGTTATGAAGGAAATGGTAGCGTCTCGAGACTTTTACTGCTACCCCACTACTACTAACACCCCCTTCCGTGATTGTGTGATGATCAATATTGATACCCAATACCCGATTGAACGATGAACGATGGATGACCCATGAACGATAAGACTGATATGTGACTGAAGGTGCAGGAGAACATAGGACTGATGCAGAAGGGATACAAAGTACTGATGCAAGGAAGGAGGGGGAGAGGACAGGAGGACAGGAAATAGAGGGGTCATAATGGAGGTGGATGTTGCACACGGTGACGACTCAGACAGGTGAAGGAAGTGACAGCGTCTCGAAATTTTTACTACCACCACTACCACCAACACTGGCCCCTTTCACGACTGTGCGGTGGTCAATATCAATTTACAATGTTCAATTGAACAATGCAAGGTAAATGATAATAAACGATACGACTTATACGTGTGACTACTCCGAGTCTCAAATCCTGTGAGTACATGTTGTTCTTCGCTTTTCGGTTTATTTTTCTACTTGGGCTTTTCCGGTTTTATACATGCAGCGTTACTTTTATGTGCTTTTCCCCTCTTGAATTGCGTTTTTTTTCCTGTTGCTTTCTTTACCCAGCCTAAAGATGTGTTCAAAACATGTGTATTGAGATTAATCTCGGACTTACGTCCTAGGTAAAAATTGACCTCACCTTCATAGAGCACTGTTTATTGACGGTTAAGTCTCATACTTGTAAGTAGCAAATTTAATCATCTCTCTTCACGAATTTGACTCACGACAAGTATACCAACAGGATTACTGTGTTGGGGTCTACTTGCGCTGCCATTTTATTATATATACCCTCTATTCTCCAACTGTATTGTCTGATAATATCTCTTCCTTAAATAGCTCAAGCTCTGTAGGTTTTCGAGATACTTGTCTAGAAAGGATAGTTGATCAGGATTCAAATCTCAGTATACCCTCAATCGGGGCCTCTCGTATCTCCCAGTTTAATATCAACGTAATTAATTGGTAGAAAGTCACCAATATACTAGTTCAATTACTGGTGATTGATTTTGAGGGCAGAGATCAATACTGTTGAATTATTGACCTGTGCTCTGAGTAAAAACTTTGCACGGAAAATGAATAGAGCCCATTTGTGTCAGTTACACTGAATTCATGGTGAATACCAGTCCGCATTACGAGGCCCTTTAGGGACTCGTTTTTTTCCTGGCTCGTAGGCAAATGTGCCGCACTAGATCTGCTATCCCCAAGCTTAAGCATCCGGTCCGGCACAAGACTTATCACCGGTCATGCATTAGCCAGCCACACAAAGCGATGGCCTTAATCTTTAGTGTAGAAAGGAAAACGTCTTTCCTGAATGCCTTACAAGTTGCACTTACTACAAACTAATTCCGGACCTAAGTCACATCTAGCAAATAGATTCTCCTCTTAAGACAGTGATTAATATGCACGAACAATGAGATCAAAACTTGAAATTTCCTTGATCTGTTCAATAAATATGTAGCCAGGGGAAGGTTAAATAAAACTCTAGCAAGAATAGAAATTTGGCAGAAGTTTCTTTTAAACTGTTGCATCAAGTCCATACCTAGTAACAAGTAATCAATCTGTCATCTTCCCTATACTTATTGATTTTATTTTTGAAATATTGGGATGGAGGAGCTCGAACCTCAGAAATCAAGGCAATTAATCTTTTGATTGTGTTACGATCATGATGAGGTCCATTACTTCACTGTTGTATAGTGCCTTGGGATAGATTTCAGTGTAGTTACCACCTCAAGCTCAGATTACTGCGGTCTGAATCGTATTAGACACTGTGGCACATGTTTTAGTTTTGCTCCTGAGGCTGATACTTAAACTATGAGTTGAGTGACAACTTGAGTCAGGGTCTGCCTCATCATGGTTTCTGTTTTCGACCTCACTTCTACTGATACCGTGTCTTTACATCGGATGCAGGTGGTAATGGTCATTAATGCTGACTCATAACAAGAAATGTAAAGGCTCATAATCTCAAACAATCTTTATCAAAGGGAGCTGAGACTGAAATTTATGATCCCCTGTATCTTCTCACATAAAACCTTCTATACATTGGGTTGAATTTTCTATGGATACAGAATGTTGCTTCAATGATGAGGTGCACCATCATCTTATAATATAGTATTTTCAAGGCATTGGTTTAATAATATTGCTTAGATTTTATGCATATCTGATGTTTTGAAAGTAGTTATGTAGTTGGACAACAGCATTTTGATGTAAAAGCTTGAATGTGAATGTGAAGACTGTAAGGGCAACTCCTGACAAGTGAGGAATACACTCAACAACTGCAGGAGGGGATCCAAAGGGTATATATAATGAGCTAAATACAGAACAAACAAGTAGGTACTCACCTGCAGGAGGGGATCCAAAGAGAAAAGACTCAAGGGACTCTCCTGCAGAATGTGACATATATATACAAGGCTGTGAGAATCAATGACTAATACTATACAGCTGAAGGTAAAGTCACACTGAGACTCAGTGTCACAAGTCATGTGATGTCAGGAGTGATGTGACACTGAGTCTCAGTGTCACATCACACTAAGTCTCACATGACTAGTGTGACACAAGTGATGACCAGTGAGAAAGCAATAAAAAAACTAAAGAAAGAAAGAGGTCTGCCACCAAACTGATAGTCTGGGGACATGAAGTACTCTGAAAAGGGGTGGTAAACATAAATAAAGAATGAAGAAAGATGAGAAAGATGTAAACAATGAACAAAGAGACTGTCACAAGGAGACTGTCCCCTTACAAAGACAGCTGAGAAAAATATCCTTGGATATATCTTCATGACCTCAATGTTAGGTGCCCCACCTTCTAGAGTGATCTAATTCTAATTTCTCATTATTTCAGTGCAAAACCAAACACAAATTTACCCTTAGGAATAACCCATAAGACAGAGTTATCGTTTGCAAAAAACGTGAGAAAACGCGCGTCGGCAAAATTGTTTTATGTTTTATGCTAATCAACCTTCAACAGCTCATATCTCGACAACCACTCAGTTCCACAATAGCGAGTGGATACTGCCATGACCAGAAAAATTGCCCCTATAATCCTGTATACTTGAATTTCTTTGAAATATATGTTATTTTCATTCTATGTCCAAATAAAGTATATCGTAATACCACTATAGATTACTATAAAATAAACATGTATTCCAGGCAAACAAAGTTTATAGCAATGTTGGGGGATTTTGTTGGTTGATTTATGATTAAAAGAATATGAGAGAATCCATGTTTCAGGGAGGTTTCTTGCAATTTTTTTGAAATTTACACTTGTGAACCTAAATCAACTTGTATCCCAATGAATATCCTGTTCTACACTATCCCCTAAGTGTTACCACAACCAGAATAACTGCCCCAACAATCCCATAGACTTTTTTTGCCTGGAATACATGCAAATTTTATAGTAATTTGCAGTGACATTAAGATATGCTTTATTTAGACATAGAATGGAAAGAACAGTATTTCAAAAAAATTCAAGTATACAGGGTTATAGGGGCAATTTTTCTGGTCATGGCAGTATCCACTCACTATTGTGGAACTAAATGGTTGTTGAGATATGAGCTGTTAAAGGTTGATGAGCATAAAACATAAAACAATTTTGCTGACACACGTTTTCTCACGTTTTTTGCAAACAATAATAGGGCAGTCCAAGGCCTCAAAAACTTATAATATATTATTCCTTGGGACATTAGTTCAACAATATTCCATGAATTTTATGAATATCTGGTGATATGCATATATTTTTTGAAAGTAGGTGTGTAATTGGACAGCAGCATTTTGGTGTAAAAACTTGGGTATGAATGTGAAGACAATTGGGAAAGGTATCCTTAGACATATGTTCAGGACCTTAATGTTAGGTGCCCCACCTTCTGGAGTGATCTAATTCCAATTGCTCATTATTTCAGTGCAAAACTGAACACAGATTTACTCTTGGGAATAACCCATAAGACAGAAATAAGGAATAAATTAGGGCAGTCCAAGACCTCAAAGGCTTATAATCTCAGTGGGACATTTGTTCAATAATATTCCATGGATTTTATGAATATCTGGTGATATGCATATATTTTTGAAAGTAGGTGTGTAATTGGACAACAACATTTTGGTGTAAAAGCTTAGATATGAATGTAAAGATAACTGAGAAAGGTATCCTTAGACATATCTTCAGAACCTTGATGCAAGTCCTGTTGGTTCACATCTGTTCATGGTGTGGCAGTTTCCATCCGAATGGAAAATGTTGATACGGACATGCTAGTCCCTGCACCTGCACCCCGCCTCAAAGGCTTGAGCAAGTCTGGGTTTGCACGTGCGCTTTTCAATTGGTTCCGGTTCAAAACGAACCCCGATACAAACAAGGAAGAAGAGCTGGACTTTGTGTTGAACAGGTAACCATTCAGGCGTACTATGATTTGTGATGGAAGTAATATTAGTAGGGAATATGCCGTCTGGGCCTTGTGAGTTAGATTGAAAAAAAATTGTGTCCTGAGCTCGCGAACTGATGTATCTTTTTCCCGCGTCTATAGAAAAGGCTTTGGGATTACATGCGTAATTGCTCTTAGCTTTTGAGATATCTTTTTCAACAACTCTCCTCAAAATGGTGTTCTACTTGTTGTTCTCCCTCAATCCACTTGTGAAGAACTGGCTACTTATGCAGAGACTGGGTGCAAGATGGAGGTGGATCTCGTCAAGGAAGAAATTCGGTGCCTCGGGCAAGGCCATCCCATTCAAAATTGACCCTAACAACCTTGATCGTTTACTCAAAGGCCTGGGGATGATATTGACTTGACTTTGTCAGTTGGGGAAAGGATTTCCGAATACGAAGCAAGGAGGAAGGAAGGGTGGAGGTGGCTGGAACTAGTGTCGAGATTGGAAGGAAATTTCAAGAAGAGGGTTATTGGGGGGTCAATGGAGTGGTAGGGCCATTTTCTCCAAATAATTTTGAGAGTCTGGAATCCGAGTCTATTTGTTGATCTATCGGTACTTTTTACGTCGAATATTGAATATTTTGCTAACACTCACATCGACAGCATAAGCTGTTGGTTGTGTATCTGCTCACGGCATTACATCAATAAGTTAGCTTCGATGATTCAGACTAACGCTACCCATTATTATAACTCTTTTAGTGAGGCCACAGTGTTGATGGTGCATAGATATCTCTCTGCGGCAAAATTTTAAGTATCAGTTCTGAGTTCATGGTGTTCCAACTATAGATACCTCATTTCCTACTATCGTATCACATTACAGTAGAAATTCATGAGAGAAAACCTAGTGCCCACCTAGCTTATGTTCATGTTCTGCGCATGAGGAACAGACTAATTACGAGGCCGAGTTTACGAGAAGCTAAAGTTACTTAGGTGGCTGTAAAGTTTCTGTATAAAACCTCCATGTACTAATTACTAAGTGTCCTATCGGTTACAGGCTCATCCTACTACCTGGAGATCCATATACTCATTCATTCCTATTCCAACAGAGTAAGTATAACTTCCATATTTCCTGCCATTTTGGATTGCTTTTAGCGTAAAGTGGGTAGAGACCTGCGATTTAGCAGGAACGAGACGTTGGAGATCATTCATGAATATGACAATGCTGAATATTTATCTGGAGACGGATATGGATGCCCAAGGTACGAGTTTTTACGTTTTCTTCAGTTCCTCCAAATCTCTCACCATCTGTGACATTCTCTTCTCCCGGCCGTCGAGTTTGTTAGACATTTGCAAACATCTTCAATTGGTGTTTACGATTCATGCAACGGGCTCACTCTGGATTCTGAGGAAATCGAGCTTGTATCTGGAGGTTTTAGATTAGTGGTATTACTTTGACTTGAACTTGATACTCCCCCCTCATCTATTCACACTCGTTACCTCCTTATTTGGCCGTGGGCTTTTGAAAAGTGTACACTACTTCTATTTCTACCTCTAGATCTAATATTCTACTTCCATCTTTACTTCTACCCTAGACCCACCTCATCGATGTCCTGCCATTTCCCTGACTCCATTCTGGATGCTTCCTCTCTCCCTCCTTTCCCGACCTCCCTCTAGTACTGCAATCTCATCAGTCAAGGCACTAACTACACACGCTACCAGTAAATAGGCAATCAAAGCGTTCAGACTGTTGACTTGCATTTTTTTTGTGCGTTCATATCTCATCATACTTAAAATTCTGAACATTACCTCTTGCCTGTTTCTTTCCCATCTCTCTCTCTATTCCAACAAAAACCCACAAATCAAATCCTAAAGTAGTCACGCAGGGAACCTATCTACGTAGCAACATGACCCGGGGTGAAATCGAAATCAGAAGTTGGAAGGGAAGGAAAAACTAACGAAATTCAGCTGGTACTACACTGAGCCAGTGCGAGTCAGAGGATTGAGTCTTGAGATGGTTATATACTTGATGTCTTCACGTTAAGCTGGTTTTTTTCTAGTCTTGGTTCGTGAATATAATGGACTGACATTGTTTTGTACGGGTGTTAAATCAGAGACTTGCGGGGTTCTTTCACCAAGAGTTAATTTACCAAGGCCCTGATCTGGAAGTCTAAGTGAAGAAGCGATCAAATGGGCAGTTTCTCAAGATTATAAGTTACTTACCTGTACTTAATACTTATAACAAAGGAGCGTAGGATGTCTTTTGTGAGCATTCCACAACTTGGAAGCAATTTACAGAGCCGGACTTTGCCGAGCGGGAACGAGCGGGAACGCTTCTGCACACCTCTGTTTTCTTTCTTCTTGACTCCCACCACTGTCCGATTGACGAGGAGGTCTGACTAGGACTATGAGGAATATAAGGTCGGTGTAATTCTAATCCTTCTTTTCGTTGACTATCTGATTGAATTCGCGTAGACGAGTGAAATTTTCACGACAATTTGACGAAAAAAAAACCGGAGCCGAAGGATGCCTCGAGTTACGATCGTTCCACGTCAGCAACAACCAACCGCGACGTCGTCCTCGTCATCGACGACGTCTACAAACACGAGCTCCACTTCCCCTTCAACTTCCTCTTCTCCTACCTCTTCTCTGTCCTCTGGATCCATAACCTCGACAGTCACCGGTTCCCCATCCTCTTCTTCTCCCGCATCAACATCTACTGTAAATACCAGCGCATTCTTCCCAGACCCAAGTCAACGAGTCCAACCGAGCAAGGACAGCTCAGAGCTTCCCAAGGTACATATGTCCGCTTTGCGTCCTCTTTTTCTCTTTTAGTCTCATGGTCCCATACCGATGGTTTTCGCTCGATTTCTTTGGTTTTCGTCTCTCATCATGCTAATAACTGTGTGTATTGGATACCCCATCGATTCGTCCATCGATTCATCTATTTAACTACGCATGATTTCAACTACGCATTATTTCAACTACGCATTATTTCAACTACGCATTATTACGACACGCATGATCGCCTCGCGTTCGTCTCTGTGTCCAAACTTGGATTCTGGGATTGGCTTGCCTCGGCTTTTGATGGGATCGGTGTGATTGACAATCTTTAGAGGGTGTTAGAGTGGATATTTCTGTCGTTAGCTATCATCCTCATTTTCGGTTCGATCGTACGTCGGTGAGTCGGAGCTACTCCGAAATCTTTATTTCTTTTTCCATTTCTTTCCTTTTTTCGGAATTTGATTTCGAGTTTAGATTGCATCTGCAAATATTCTAAACGTTTCGCGTTGCAGATGCGGTCTTTTGACTTACTTTCTTTTCCTCTCAAAAGATGTAAAAACTATGATTACTCACTTTCTTCCTTCCTTCCCTCCCTCCCTTCCCTTCCTCTCCTCACCCTCCGCACATCAAACAAACAAAAGCTTAAACCAACTCCACATCCAACAACGTCCGCTCTCCGAATTCTTCTCCTGTTTCCGTCGGCGCTCTCGCCGTCATCCCCATCGTGGTCATGCATGCTGTCATCACCATCACAGCCGCAGCAACAACCGACTCTTTTGCCATTCCCGTCAATCCTCTCAATCCACTTCTTCTTCCTCGTCATCCAGAGTAACTGAGCATGTGAATGTTGTACGAGGTCGTTATGATTTACGTGTACCGCCAAGCGCATATGTTGGTATTGGTGTTGGGGCTTTGAGGACGACAACGTCGGCGAGAAGGTATCCACCGGTAGCTCTTGATTTGGCGAATGTGCCTCTTTCGGCTGAGTTGAATGCGTTAGGGAGAGGAGCGGGAGAAGGAACAGGTGCAGGTACAGGAGGAGGTGCGAGGTTAGGATTAGGGTTTTTAGGAGGAAGAGCAGCAGCGACGAGAGGAGTAACGAGAGCGGGAAATGTGGATGAAGGAGGGAGGAGATTGGATAGTGGTCGTGGATTTGATGGAGAGGAGGTCGAGGGAGAAGATGGGGATGGAGGATTAGGAGGAGGATTAGGAGGGAGAGAGAAACCGGAAGAGTTACCAGCTTATGATAAGTATTGAGGGCCACCTGGGTATCATGAACATGTGGTGGGAGGAGGAGGAGTAGGAGAAGGAGGGATGCCGGTGATAATGACGGTAGTATCGGATGATGTTGGTGTTGGGGATTATGAAGCGTGGATACGACAACAACAGCAACATCAACGACAGGAGATACAGGATGGGGAGGAAGGGATGGTACAGGGAAGGACGGTACAAGATGGTGGTGGTGAGCAGGAGCGGGAGGAACAGGAGGGCATGGTGATGTTTACGGGCGTTGGAGCTGGTGGTGGACTTGGAGGTCATTGGAGGAGGAGGGTAGATGGAGGTCCTGGGGAAGATGCTGGAGTTGTAGGGGATAGGGAAGGTAGTAATGGTGCTGATGCCGAGACCGAGGCCGAGACTGAAGGTAGGGGAAGTGCAGCAGAAGACAGGACTGGTGTAGAGGTTCAGGAAACGACTGGTGCGAGGGAGGAGAGGGACAGACGGGAGGGCAGGGAATAGAGAGGGGTTTGATGTTGATAATTCGCAAACGGTGAATTGGACGGCGAGTGGAGGAAATGATAGCGCCTCAAGATTTTACTACCACCATAACACCGGCTCCTTCCACGATTGTGCGATAACGATCAACATCGGTGCTCGATCGAACGATGAACGATGAATGATCACCAACACATACGCTATATGCCGTTGTTTTTTTTTCTACTTGGGCTTCTCCGGTTTTATATATGCAGCGTTACATTTGTAGGCTTTCATCCCTCGTGGATTGGGTTTTTGTTACCCTGGGTTTCTTGTCTCTTATTCTCGTCCTCGCTGCTTTCTTTACTCTCCTCTCCTTTTTTTACGTTTGTGTCCTGCTTGTTTTGTTGCTTTCGCTTCCGTGTTTCTTTTCTGTTTCTTTCTTTTGTTTCTGTTTCGCTATTTCTTTTTGGGGCCTGTGGTACACTGCATATATCCGCATTCTATAGTTTATTCATGATTGTTTTCCAATCTCGGATTTGATCTTTTTTGTGTACATACTTCCAATTCATCTGTTGTATTTCTGCTCAATTTCGATTTTTTTCTTTCCATCCTTTTGTCTATTTCCTCACATCTACACAAGCATCTTTTTGCTATCTTGTCTCTTTTTGTCTGTATTGCGATCTCCAGAATTTTCTCCTGGTTAGTTAGTAAGGTTTGAGTTCTATACCAATAGTTAGTAATGATTAATCTCATTGTACATGTGTATGTACCTGTGTTGTATCCTCAAAATTCTATAGCTTAGTTGCTTTGAGTCTGATTGAGATTCCTTTTTTTGCGAGCCTTTTAAAAGGCCTTAATTAGCACTTCAGACACCCACCCTAAAGGATCTAATTAGATGGACCTCCCCCCCTAAGTTGACATCACTAAAGCACCATGATGTTTCAAATTTGACTTACTTTGGATGTACAGAAGCAAACCCCTTAGCGAAAAATGACCCATAAGCGAAACATTTGGTTTTTCAGACACTCAGTGCAGCTTTTTGGCCACCGTTTTTTTCTACAGCATTTTATTTGATACATAGAGTAATGTAACACTATCTTTCCATCAAAAAATTCTACAGAATAAGTGTTAATCTGTGAGATGTGTCAAATACATCAGATTGTTAGAGAAATGTATTTCTGCGTGAGATAGACAAAAACCAAGCTGTTTCTGAACCTGGAAATGTACAGAATGGATCTTTTATATGTGGTAGAGTATGGTACAGTACATTAAATACATCTGAACTTGTGTGATCTTATGTTCACACTTCAGGCACCCTCCCTAGGGTACCTACTTAGGTACATCTTTCTATGCATAGACTCCACCTAAGAGGCCCTAAAAACCACGGTCATTCCAAAATGCTGGGAATTCCCAAAAGTACAGGGAATTCCCTCTAACATCCTCTGGGAATTCCCACATGTTCTTACTGAAGTCAATGGGAATTCCCAAATGCCTCACAAAACTTGGGAATTCCCCAATTTCTCCACACAACTTGGGAATTCCCAGTATGCTGTTGGGAATTCCCCAATTCCTCCACACAACTTGGGAATTCCCAGTATGTTGTTGGGAATTCCCCAATTTCTCCATGCAACTTGGGAATTCCCAGTATGCTGTTGGGAATTTCCCAGTTTGACACACAACTCGGGGGATTCCCAGTATACTTTACTCTTAATTATGATGAGGTTTTGGTGTGGGCATGTTTGGCTGCAGCCAGGTCCTGTGATCTGCAACTGATCACTTGATTAGATCAGCCTTATCATTATATAAGTATCAAAACTGAAGTCATGGGGGTTGCTCATTGTGGCTGACAGGGGCTGATATTGATAAAAACCAATATGGAAGAGATAAGATAGAGGTGTCTCGGACAATCTCGGACAATCTGGTCCCAATTTTTCACTGATTCTGAATCTGCTGTCCATTTTTAGATAGCAGCTGTGGCTGAAGAGAAAAATGCAAAATAAATTCCCAGAGCCGGCGATGAAAAATGAGGTAGGTGGATATATAGGGTTTTTTTAGGTCAGGGAATCCAAATACTTACTTGAAATCATGTTTCCTCGATATTTGAGGAGATATAACAGAAAAACTGCTTAAAAAGCCAAAAAAAATATTTGCCTTGGAGGACTGTAAATAACCAGTTCTCAAAATGACCAAAAGGGGTAGGATAGTATATTTCTGAATGGAGAACTCAAATGTTTAATTTGTTTTGATTTTTTTACAGGCATGGACATAATTAAAAAATATTGCTTAAAAAGCTCAAGACTGTAACATTTATATGTATCAATAAGTGAACAAATAAGCCACTTCCTTGCAGACTACTGGAATATTCCCCTGAGCCTAAGTTAATGATGTCTGTACATATGAATAGTGTATGCATTGGCACAAATACTAGGTAATGGACACTGATGCATAGTGAAGAGTGGAAGCTAGAATTGAGAGTAACAATGTATGGAAGATTATATAGGAAACGCAAAGTGGTGTATAAGTTGAGTGTAGTTTTTTTTAAAGACTTGATCAACATATACCTTTACTAATACACATTGATATACTGGTATTCCACCCAATATACACACTGTTCCCTAGCTGATACCTGATTTTATAGTTGTGTGTACCATCTCAAATGATACAATAGAGATACCCCTCCATCATACTATACCAACCTTATACCCAAATGATCTGGACATTCAATCTGCATTTAGGACTCAATGAGATTTCAGCCTTATATTCATGAATCAGCAGTACAATAAATTCCCGGTACACCAATACAAGTATGTACTTGTAGAAAAGCATATTCAAATGAAATACTACATGTAATACATATGTTTGGATCCTATTACACAAATGATAATTGAGTGTAATGAATGTATATGACCATTCAGGAACTAATATTGCTATACTAGTACCATAAACTCCTCTGTTTATGAACCATATCCAACAGTAAAGATACATTTAGAGTAGAATTATGATAGTAATATAACAATATTGCTGATGATTCCTTATGTACATTCATCAAACTTAATTATCATCATGTAGCATTTCATTGAAATATACTTTTTGACAATCTGCATAGTATAACAGATATTAGGGGACTAGGCCATAAAATTAAATCATACTGTTGATTCATGAATAGAAAGAATGATGATATCTCATTGATTAATAGCACTAAGTACAAAATCAATGTCCATACCCTGGCTATCTGCTTTATGCATATAAATCTATGGAGACTTCACAATAGGCACACTATAAAATTAGGTGCATCACAAGAATCTAAATATACACACAAAGTGTCATATATGAAAAAGCTTTACTCTATCTAAATACTTTTAAGCTGAATAATTATGGTCCCTATATCAAAAACATATTTCTGCCTTTTTAAGCATAATTCCTTGTATATTTATTTTTAATTAAAAATTTGAGTTTACTATTGGAATGTGTTATTCTATCTTTTTCCCATTTTTCAGAGCTGGTTATTTGCAGTCTTGAGCTTTTTAAGCAATATTTTTTAATGTCCATGCCTGTAAAAAAATCAAAACAAATTAAACATTTGAGTTCTCCATTCAGAAATATACTATCCTACCCCTTTTGGTCATTTTGAGAACTGGTTATTTACAGTCCTCCAAGGCAAATATTTTTTTTGGCTTTTCAAGCAGTTTTTCTGTTATATCTCCTCAAATATTGAGGAAACATGATTTCAAGTAAGTATTTGGATTCCCTGACCCAAAAAAACCCTATATATCCACCTACCTCATTTTTCATCACCGGCTCTGGGAATTTATTTTGCATTTTTCTCTTCAGCCACAGCTGCTATCTAAAAATGGACAGCAGATTCAGAATCAGTGGAAAAAATTGGGACCAGATTGTCCGAGATTGTCCGAGACACCTCTATCTTATCTCTTCCATATTGGGTTTTATCAATATCAGCCCCTGTCAGCCACAATGAGCAACCCCCATGACTTCAGTTTTGATACTTATATAATGATAAGGCTGATCTAATCAAGTGATCAGTTGCAGATCACAGGACCTGGCTGCAGCCAAACATGCCCACACCAAAACCTCATCATAATTAAGAGTAAAGTATACTGGGAATCCCCCGAGTTGTGTGTCAAACTGGGAAATTCCCAACAGCATACTGGGAATTCCCAAGTTGCATGGAGAAATTGGGGAATTCCCAAGTTGTGTGAAGGAATTGGGGAATTCCCAACAGTATACTGGGAATTCCCAAGTTGTGTGGAGAAATTGGGGAATTCCCAAGTTTTGTGAGGCATTTTGGGAATTCCCATTGACTTCAGTAAGAACATGTGGGAATTCCCAGAGGATGTTAGAGGGAATTCCCTGTACTTTTGGGAATTCCCAGCATTTTGGAATGACCATGGTTTTTAGGGCCTCTTAGGTGGAGTCTATGCATAGAAAGATGTACCTAAGTAGGTACCCTAGGGAGGGTGCCTGAAGTGTATGTTCAACACTATATTTCGCTAAGGGGTTTTTGGGCTTTTTGATGCAGTTCAAGAACATTTGAGCATTATGCATGTAAACCTTTATAAAAAATTTTGAGGATATTTGGACATGTCCAGGGCATCAAATGCAACTTCCTACAAAAAAGGGTTTTGTTAAATCCATCAATAATGATCTGATATGTGTTGATTTCTTCATATTGTTTCGCTAAGGGGTTTGCTTCTGTATATGCTATCAAAAGCCTTTGCTGGGGCCTTATTCAAGGGTGCACTTCAGACTTCCTCAATAATCAATTTCTAGTCTGCTTGACACTTGCCTTTGGGCTTTGGCTCCAATTACTGTAGCATTTCATTCAATTCAGCAGGGGGTGTGACCTGTGACAGGTGGAACCATTTCGGCACTCCGGTAATTTTCATTTGGGACCGTGACCTCCTAAGAAAATTCGGCATTTCTGAGCAGAAATTTCCATTTTTGGTGCTGATTTACGGATTTTTTCCACGGTCACAGCAAAAAATTTCGGCAGGACCGGAGCTTTGCTGTGACTTCTGTGACAATTCGGTCAATTCCTGAGGGCTGTGACCTGTGACTGCCGAATTGAACGAAATGCTACAGTAAATGAGAAAATGCTTGATCATTTAGTGAAAACAAGTTTGGCCACACCCTCTGACAACTTTGTTTGTACTAGTATATAGATCATGGGAACTATCTTTAATAGTTGGTCAGCACATAAATTTCTGAGTTACAAGAAAAATTGGATAGTATGGTCATTGGTCAAATCATTATATCTATCAACTATTTATGTCATGTCTACAATGATTACCTTGCCAGATCTAAACCCAAAAGCTACTCTGGAACCAAAATATGAGGATGTGAAAATATTTTGGTTATGGGGGGGAATCCAGCAGTCACATAAGGGACCCACTATCCAATCTTTATCTTCATGTAAATGTAGTATATCAGAAGTGCCATGCAGTCCCCAAGGCAATTCAGTACCATGAGAAGAGGACTCTTTCTGACCTGTGGCTGTGTTCCAGATCTGGACTGTGTTGTCAACTGATCCAGAAGCAAGTTGGCTGCCATCAGGTGAGAATGCAACTGACATCACCCAATCTGTATGGCCCCTCTAGCTTAGCCTCTTCCTGACCTGTGGGCTGTGTTCCAGATCCGGACTGTCTTGTCATCTGATCCAGAAGCAATTCGGCTGCCATCAGGTGAGAATGCAACTGACCGCACCCAATCTGTATGGCCCTCTAGCTTAGCCTCTTCCTGACCTGTGGCTGTGTTCCAGATCTGGACTGTGTTGTCAGATGATCCAGAAGCAAGTTGGCTGCCATCAGGTGAAAATGCAACCAACAACATTGAAGCTGTATGGCCCTCTACCTCAACCTCTTTCTGACCTGTGGCTGTGTTCCAGATCCAGACAGTCTTGTCAGATGATCCAGAAGCAAGTTGGCTGCCATCAGGTGAGAATGTAACTGACAACACCTCAGCTGTATGGCCCTCTAGCTTGGCCTCTTCCTGACCTGTGGCTGTGTTCCAGATCCAGATGTGTTGTCATCTGATCCAGAAGCAAGTTGGCTGCCATCAGGTGAGAATGCAACTGACACACCAGATCTGTATGGCCCTCTAGCTTAGCTCTTCCTGACCTGTGGCTGTGTTCCAGATCCGGACTGTTCTGTCATCTGATCCAGAAGCAAGTTGGCTGCCATCAGGTGAGAATGCAACTGACCACACATAACCTGTATGGCCCCCAGCTTAGCCTCTTCCTGACCTGTGGCTGTGTTCCAGATCCGGACTGTTTGTCACCTGATCCAGAAGCAAGTTGGCTGCCATCAGGTGAGAATGCAACTGACAACACCCGATATGTATGGCCCTCTAGCTAGCCTCTTCCTGACCTGTGGCTGTGTTCCAGATCCGGACTGTGTTGTCTTGATGATCCAGAAGCAAGTTGGCTGCCATCAGGTGAGAATGCAACTGACTGCACCTGACCTGTATGGCCCTCTAGCTTAGCCTCTTCCTGACCTGTGGCTGTGTTCCAGATCCGGACTGTGTTGTCATTTGATCCAGAAGCAAGTTGGCTGCCATCAGGTGAGAATGCAACTGACCACACCCCAGCTGTATGGCCCTCTAGCTTAGCCTCTTCCTGACCTGTGGCTGTGTTCCAGATCCGGACTGTGTTGTCATCTGATCCAGAAGCAAGTTGGCTGCCATCAGGTGAGAATGCAACTGACCTCACCTGACCTGTATGGCCCTCTAGCTTAGCCTCTTCCTGACCTGTGGCTGTGTTCCAGATCCAGACTGTGTTGTCAGATGATCCAGAAGCAAGTTGGCTGCCATCAGGTGAGAATGCAACTGACTACACCTGATCTGTATGGCCCTCTAGCTTAGCCTCTTTTTGACCTGTGGCTGTGTTCCAGATCTGGACTGTCTTGTCATCTGAACCAGAAGCAAGTTGGCTGCCATCAGGTGAGAATGCAACAGCATTTACACCAGAACCATTCTGTATAGTAATCTCAGTTGGGCCCCATGTTTTGGGGAGTCCTAGTGTAACTCTAGGCACTTGTGAAACTGCCTCAGCATATAACCCACGTATTAAAGATTGTGTTGGAAGCCAAACAAGTGCAGACTGGTAGGTTTCCATGGCATGTTGTTGGATGATTGGAAAGCTCATTTGTAGAAAACGCTGGGCATCTTCAACCAGTAGCATGAGCTTGTGGGTGGTCTCCTTGAATTGCTAATAGTTAAGGAATATTTAGCACAGGATTTTCTAACATCCCACTAAATTACTCACTGTTAAAGAGGTTCTTGTATTTGCAAGAGATTTAACCCCTGTCTCCAACTTGTTCAGCAAGCTCAGACACTCCATCCAATGCAAAAGGTGTTTCTTCAAGAAATCATCCAGAGCATTTACAAGGTCACTCCCTAGCTCCTCCTGCACCATGGAGAGATGAGAAGCCCAATAGACACATGAGTATCCAAGTGCTGCAGAGATTTTCTTAGTTTCATATAATTTGTTGGTTGTTCCTCTGTGTGATATCATCCACTCCTTGGGAGCATCACAGATGTTATACTTCAGATCAGTATTCATGAGCTGCAAGCATCTGAGAGCTAGCATTTCATGACCCTCTGAAGGTATTAGAGCACCAAATGATGGGCAGTGCTGGTGTGAACACCGGGTGATGTCAATGAGAAAGTCAGGGAAGGATGCATGGAATGGGGTGACCACAGCATCTGAGTCATTGTTGATAGGAATATGAATGACAGAGGCCAGTCTTGACAAATACTCGTGTGAATTGATATTAGATAGAGAGGTGATAGCCTTCAGTGACAATGGATTTTGGAGGAATACAACAATTGACACAAGGTCCCTCATGCGACTGATTTCCCCCTTGTCACAACTTTTGCAAGCTTCTTTCAGGATTCCCCCATAGAGATCATCAAGGGAGCTCCCAAATCTAGTTTCCGAAACAGAAACTTGGGTAGAAAGGATTTGAAGTCGAGACTTGTAGGAATAACCGCCATCACTAATATAACGGACAGCGGTTGCGGCATAAATGAAAAGAGTGCTGGAATGATCAACAAGAGTGGATAACTGGTCCTTTGGAGGCCATGAATCAGAGGTTTCATCATCATCACGCTCGCGATTGTGTATAACTTCCAGCTCCCTATGGAGGTAAATTGTAATGTCCCCTTCAACTACATCCTTCTCTACTTCATGCAGCACAAAATCATCTCGGATATCAGACGACAAGCGGAACGCCTTCCGAATGGGGCCTTCATCTCGGCTAGCGATGACAAACTTGAGAGGAATACGATTGGCAAAGTCGAGAATAACCCTGATCAAAGCAGATACTTGTTCGAGTTTGGTGCACTCATCCAGTGCATCAATAACGATGATTTTGTATTTTGTGATGCTTTGCTCGAGAGATGTCCGCATCGGGTCATGAATGAGCTTCTGGAATTGCTTGCGTAGGTCAATGTAGGTCCTTTCTGCTAGCTTTGGTTCGTCCTTGAGTGCTGCGACAATCTGGGACTTGATCGAAAGGGAAGCACTGGCGAGCGAATGCGCAATGGAGGGAATAATGAGACGTGCGTTACTTGCATCATCCGAAGCTCGAGAACAGAAGAAACTACCCCCAAGAAGGTGTTTGTCATCTAGATTGTGGCAGAGAGTATGAAGAATGGTCGACTTTCCCGTTCCAGCCATTCCTACAACCCAGTACACCTTCTTCGAACCGTCACCCACAGCCCAACTCTCCAAATCTGCGAGAACTTTGATTCGTGTGCCAGGCATGCATTCCCTCGCAGCCCCGTAAGACGAGACGCGGGTGTCATATGATATCCCCTCGTAACGAAGCCTATCAATTATACCTGTTACAGTTCTGTGAATATCAGTCAAATGTGGACCAGTAGCTGATCTCACCGGAGTTCAGACGCTTCACATTTTATGTTAGCTTCAAACATGTTTCTAGAATCGAAATAATACGTACCTCAAGGATTTCCGTCACATTAGTGTCAATATTCAGCTGAGTATCCATCTATTGTGATTGAGTATCAAATAGTTGTATCAAGAACGCGAAAAGAAAAACCCACCTGGAAAACATCGCATAAAATACTCATGTTCTTAAAAGCCTTCTTAATCTTGTCTGCATCTGTCGAAACCTCTACAGTACGCTGCAACAGTTGACGGTTAAGCAGTTCTTCGACCGTATTCGCTTGAGCGACAATGGCGCTGGGAGGTTTCGATGAACAGAAGATCAGAAATTATTCACTGGGTAAATAATCGACAAATAATCGACGTACTTGCAGAATGTTTCAATTCTGTGATATATTACATTCTTCATGCCTTCGTTCTTGTACTTTTCCAGAATCGACTTGATAGCATTGAGTTTGATTTCGAGTTCTTGGAGCTCCTCTTTATTTGTCGATACCCGCTATAATAAGACCGAAAGAAAATGTTATCATCAATCTAACAATTTATGTAGATGTTACGCACATTAACAAGCTCGTCAATCTTCAAAAATATCTTGACAGCGGTCTGCAGAGGCGGGAATACGTCTGAGAAGTCGGACAGGGCTTGAGCTACTTGCTTTAGCCCTGCGTAAGCAATACCACCCCCTTTCTTGATTTGTTGACCGGAAGTCTGGGGAGCAGGTGAGGTACCAGTTCCGCCTAGTTCCTCATACACGTTGGTTGGAAGGGAGGGTTGGGGAGTGGAGGGTGGCTGGGGAGTAGAGGGTGGTTGGGGAATGGAGGGTGGTTGGGGAGTAGAAGATGATTGGGGAGTAGAGGATTGCTGAGGAGTAGGGGATGGTTGGAAAGAGGATGGTCGAGGAGATGGCGAGCGACTGCTTCCGAATATTTTCCTTGTAATTCGTAAAAGTTTTTCCCTTTTTTTAGGCATAGTTAGTTATCTTCCAGTTTATTACGCAGAGACGATGTTGACGCTGAGGGGAATCGCAATGTAGGCAAAAGACGGGGAGAAGTGCAAGGGGGCGAAAACGAGGCAAACACACGCTGGAAGCAGCTGACTTGCCAGCCCGTATCGAACTCCGGAGTATCAGAAGACCCTAAGGTTCAGTCATCTAAAGCGCTTCCGGGTTTAAAAACAGACGGCCGGAAGTGTACAGAAGGCTCGTGTAACCTAATTCTGGTTCTCGATACTCTCGACCTCATTCACCCAACGACATGCGTAAACGCCACTTGTCCTCGTCACCATGCGCATCCCCCAAGTCCATTACCAAAGTTAAGACCAAGATAAGTCAATGGATTTTTACGGATTAATGTAAAAGAACGAGAATAAAGTATACAAGTACTAATAGTACTACTTGTAGACAATATGGAACTAAATCTAGCGCCAGAGAAGGATGTTAAAAGTGAGGAAGACTTATTTCAGCAGTATGGTCGACGGCGTCCAAGAATGGCATAACACGATTTCCCCGACTCGTTGATTCGTATGATATAAAGACACTGCAATAGGTGGTAGAGCCGTCCAACTGAGTTGATAAGGGATCAATAGGTGACGAGGGTCATATGGATCCAGTGGAGAAAGGGCCGACGACAACGGGTACATGTTGATAGAAGAGAGTCAATGGAAAGGAAGGATCGATGGAGCGGTGGGGGAAGGACCTATCTATCACAGAAGCTACGGTAATGTCCGATGGACGAGACGCTTCTTGTTTGCTTCATGTTATAAAATAAAATAGCAAAGGTGACTTGAACCGGGCACAAAACGGAGATATATCTTTAGAGACATACGCAGGGGAGGTTGTTGGATCGGGTGAAGAATATGCGAACACATGAAGACACGGATAGTACCAGGCGGTGATTTTAGTGGTCGCGGAGCCCCCTGAGAGAGAAAGGCTCCTCCGAGAGCAAGGAAATGAAGTTTTGATGCCAAGGTCTAAAAGACGGATGGTTGTTTTATCATCGAGAATGTTGAGATTTTGTAACTGGTAGGCCCCAGAACGAGAGTAATGTTTCGGTTTTTACGTCGTTATTATGACCTGACAAAGTCAGTCAGTTAATTACGAGTAGTGAAATTGTACGATTTGTGAAATTCTTGAGGCTGTCGATAAAAGTTACGACAGTCGCACCTATGCCGCAAGGAGAGATAAGGCCCAAACAGCATTCTCAAATCCCTCTATTTCTCGCTAAAGGAACTCCTCATTAGTCTAATCGTTAACGCGTTAAGACCAAGCCCACAACTGTCGAAGAGAGCTCATCAGTACTACGTCCCGAGGATGTTGAACGGTGGATACGATACTACGTTAAAACTTGAGACATGCCGAAATGCGGAAAGTCGCATTTGACAAGCGAGTGCTGAAGTGGTTTTCCGGGGAAGTAACGTTAGGGTCAACTGGTACAGCTGTATCGTAGTGACCTCGATTACATCTTGGAAACCGAAAGGAAGATGCTCCCGAAATGGTCACACCACGCCGTGTCGTGGAGAGAAGGAATAATTCTTACACTGGATATAAGGAAACTCATTGATGAACTTTTCAGCTCACGACGATTAAGGCTGTTTGAGGAGCAAAGAGCGTTGGAGCTGGAGATGGAGGAAGAAGGAAAAGGACGCGTATTTACGGAGTGGTGAAGGGAGTCGGGTCCTATATATTTGTCCATGCTTGGCTACAACTTCTAGTAGCCGGAAGCCCGAAGACAGATGACGACGTGACTTCAAGTTTGCGTTAACTTGACCATCCAGCCAGATTCCCCCTCAGCCGTCTCCACCGATAAGACATGGTACGTGTGTTTCTTGCTTCTGCTTCACCTGTCCTTCTTGGAGCTAGGTACACCTGAATCCAAGTCGCCGATGCGGCTCCAAGCTTCAAGCTTCATAAAAGCGAACCGTGAATAAAAGGTTAGAATAGATACAGGGACGTATCAAGCCGTCTAGAATCCAGGTCTCGCAGCTTTTTTCGGTCCATGAATCGCTCGATTCACCTCTTTGCATTCACATGAAGTAGACTCCATAAAGTACTACTAAAGTTAGGCCCCGCACGCCGCACAGAAACCCGAGTCGCCTCTGAGTCAGAGAGTGACGTTGGCCAACTTTTATCTGACGACTTGGAAGGAATATCACACTGGTGTGTCACATTGCTCATCACCGAGTCTTATATACCCAGGTTCACACTGGTGTGTTACATTACTCATCATCGAGTCTGATACTAAAGTCTTATACCAGGTTGATACCTGCATCTTCTCTGGACCGGTTGAAGGAACGCTGATTATTATTAGTTACGGGTATATTCGGTGAGTCCCTCCTTTTTTTTCTCCCTCTTTTTGCATCGCATTTTTCTATCTACAATGACACGTATCCTCGTTCAGTATTGCCTAAGTTCTTGTTTCGTCCAACAGGCCCCTTATTCTGGAACACACCGGCCCTTCAGCTGCTCCACCTCTCTTCCTACCCTACAGCTCTTGCTTTAAGGTCGCACCGTACGCAAATATGGGCATAAACGAGGCTTTCGTGGTTTTCGTTGGGTTTGGATTGGCATTGACATTCATTGTCAGGTGTGTATTTTTTTCTGTGGTTTTTCCGTCCCTTCGAATGGTTCCTCGGCGAGTCGAGTATGGAGTAAAGATTGAGAATGTTGAAATGAAGCTATATTTGTTGGCCTTTGGGATCGGCATTCTGCCCGCTCTGGACGTTGCAATAACGGCTGCTCGCACACTGTTCATTTGGTTCACAATTCCAAAAACTCTCATTCTTTTACCTATAATTTTCTTTCGAAAACTGACAATGGTTATTTTTTTTGTAGTTGCTCCAACATTCACGCAGCTATGCATTCCGAGTCCAAACTTTCCCTCCCTTCCAGCTAATGGGTGGTACCCCGAACGGGCGCCAGTTACATGCTCAAGAACAAATAAAGAGAGCCAGACCAATGTCCTCTTACTCCCTGCTTCCCTTCTTCGACTCGGTTTCCATCTCCAAGTCACTCAGTTGGATGCCGAGTTGCCCACTCCCTACTCTACGCCTTCCTCTCTCTCTCCAACGACTCTGACGTAGACCTCATCATCGACGGAGAAGAGAAATCTATCATCTCAAATTCCAACACAGGCAGTCATCATCCACTCTCTCCTTCTTTGTCACCTTTCCTCTTCTTCTGGGGTCTATAATAGTTCGTCTACATGGTCGGAAGGAATGATCCTTAGTCCCATGTCACTCGAAGTCGTCCTACCTCTACTTACCACTACCACTACCCACCGCAGCCGTTGAAGAATAAACACAATTCTTTCTTAACGGGACCGGTTTCCTTACCTGGAAATCCTCATGCGGGATCTGATTCTTCTTCATCCAAAGTGTGCTTTATTACATTTTCTCCCTGCCATGACCCGTTTTCATTTGTTTTCGCGTTCGTGAGAAGCATGGAAATCTTTTTTTCCTTGCATTTGAACCCGTTCATGACTTTCTCTCGTTATGAAGGAAAAGATAGCGTCTCGAGACTTTTACTACTTCCCCACTACTACCGACACCGGCCCCTTCCACGATTGTGCATGATCAATATTGATACCCAATACCCGATTGAATGATGAACGATAGATGACCCATAAACGATATGACTGATATGTGACTGAAGGTAGAGGAGGAGGAGAACATACTAGGACCGGTGTAGAAGGGCAGGGTACTGATGCAAGGAAGTAGGGGTCGGACGGACGACAGGGAATAGAGGGGTCATGGTGGAAATGGATGCTTGATACAATGACGACTCAGACACGTGAAGGAAGTGACAGTGTAACGAAATTTTTACCTCACTGGCACCACCAACACCGGCCCCTTCCACGACTGTGCGGTGATCAATATCAATATCCAATGCTTGATCGAACAATGCAAGATAAATGATAATAAACGATACGACTCATACGTGTGTGCGACTACTCCGAGTCTCGAATCCTGTAAGTACATATGCACATGTTGTTCTTCGCTTTTCGGTTTCTTTTCTACTTGGGCTTTTCCGGTTTTATACATGTAGCGTTACTTTTATGTGCTTTTCCCTCTTGAATTGCATTTTTTTTTCCTGTTGCTTTCTTTACTCTCTCTTTTGTTTATACGTTGGTGTTCCTAATGTTGCTTTCGCTTCCGTGTTTCTTCTCTGTTTCTTATCCAAGTACTTGCCTGGGAAATGATGGTGTTTAGATTATTGCAGGTTTTACTGACCATGGAATTCTTGAGCGCTTGAAATTTAAATTTAATAGAAAGATAACAACATCTGAACTGGAAATGTTCACATAAGCATTCAAAAGCTGCAATTATTATTTGAGTACTTGGATATATGCTGCAGTTTCTAGTCCTAAAACCAACATACCCAACTAAACAGGCATAATATCAGTCTTATTCCCTCCAATATCAAGACATATTGACACTTTTGCCACATTTTTCCATTTTCTCAAGTAATTCTGACAGATATTTTATGAATAGTAATGCCACAAGTACTCAAATCTCAAATTTTGAGCCTGTAGCTGTTGCCAGTCAATTTCTGGGGTGTGCCCAATATATGGTAGATCCAATATTGATATTTTTACATCCAGTATTGACATTTTCACTATCAACATTATCCAACTCTAGATTGGTTTCAACCATTGTGTTATTGAGCTCTATAGTGATAAATTTATTGACAACTGAATCTCAACTTCACACCAATATCAGGTTAATGGATTGTTTCTCAATATATAATATTGTCATAAATGAATATCTAGTTTGACTACACAAAGTACACTCCACTCTTTACAACAGCTAGTATTTTCCTGGATTCAATTAGGTTCCTAGATGTCTTGTCTGCAGTATCTAAGCCTCCTCTATACTACTACACAAAGTACACTCCACTCTTTACAACAGCTATTTTCCTGGACTCAATTACAAAATAAAAACATGAACAACTCAGAACAAGGAGAGTAGACATACTGAAAAGGCAATGCAGAGCAATGGGCAATGAATCCATGCACCAAGATTCATCACACTCAGGCCTAAATGAGCACAACCAATATCTTCCCAAAAAGGTACACAATCCCAATACTCACACAATTGCAATGCAACTGCCATTCTTCTCATACATCCCTGAGAAGATCTGGAGTAGATTCTATATGAAAAGATGGGACTTGATATTTGCTTGGCTCCAGGTATGGATGTTTATTAAGGACAAGCTTTGTTACTCAAAGTGATCCAGGCACTGAGAACTTTCACCTGGCTAAAGGACACTCCTTTATACAACAGAGCTTGGATCCTGACCTCATTGGTACTTTACAGCATCGATTTATGCGTGTAAAAAACAATCTGCCATCTGAGATTGTGTGGTCCAATCTCAGAAATCTCAGACGTAATTCCATGCCAGGGTTTTGAAGATATGCTGTCCAATCCTCCAGTGTCATATAGTCCTGCTCATCCACTACAATAGAGACCTTGCGCAAAAGCCACAGGTGGCTGTTGGCTAATTCTAAAAAACTTTCCAGCCACTGTACAGATTTCATCTAGCCACCATTAACAGCTCTTGACACAAGTATCAATTGATGGCTAAGAGGAAAGAATATATCCAGTACATGTGGCAGGAGAGGTGCGGAAACTTCGGAAAAAAGCCACAGGTGGCTTTGTGCAAACCCTCTAATAGTATGTTTCTGTGTGTCTCAAAATCACTTTCTAACCTAATGGCCTTATTTCAGCAATGTGTTCAAATGGACTTTTATACCATGGCTTCAGCTTGAGATTGATACTTATGTTGATCTTTTTTGTTGTGTCTATACTTTTAATCTATTTGTCAGTGTATTTCTGCTCAATTTTACTTTTTTCTTTCCATTGTTTTTCCTCTCATCTATGCAAGCATCTTTCTCTTTCTCCTGTCTTGTTTTGTCTGTATCCCTATTTCCAGAATCTTCTACTCTTTATTTAGTGAGGTTTGAGCTCTGTACCAGTAGTTAGTACTCATGATTGTACCTGTATACCTATGTTGTATCCTTAAAAATCCTATAGCTTGATTGCTTTGAATCTGATAATGATTGAGATTCCTTTGCTTGCTTTTTAAAAGCCTTTTAGATCACTATTTTAACCTGGTTTAGGGGACTGTGATACTCTGTATATATTTATATTCACATTCTTCATTAGACCGCATCTGCCACTGGAAAAAAACGGCGGTCCCAAACAAACAAAAAATTACAAAATAAGTATTGTGAGGAGCATTGCAGCAGGCTGCAGTAATTATACCTGTTTCCAAATCCACACCATTACAGCATTTTGTGAAAACCTTGTCCCAAGCGTGTATTTCGTGATGCGAATAATAAAATTCCAGGAACGGAAAGGCCCTGCCAAAAAGCATAAGCAAGCTTGATTTACCATTTTGGCCAAGTTACCCAAACTGGCCTCTTTTATCCCCTTCAACTTCCCTGTACATACCTCTAGCTAGATCTTTCTGGATGGTCCGGATGCCTGCAAAAGTCGAAGCCTGTGGCCATCTGTTTTTCAAAGTGTTTTATGACATGGGCGGGAAGTATGTCTGGAGGGGTCGTTCCTTTTGGGGAATTTTATTCTTGATGCATTGCGGAAAAAATCGGTTGCTACAACGTTTCCCGAAAGTGCTGAAAGTAACCACCACTGCCGGATCCTAACGGTAGCTGTCATTAAGATCCATTAGTGGCTGTTCTTAGTGGTAAAAGGACAATGGATCAACTGCCCGAGTAGCTGCTCTTCCATCTACTAGAGTCCCGAGGGAGTGATGAGGAACTGAGTCCTATCGAACGCAATTTCGTACTCTTCTCTCGTCTCTTTTTGTCTTATCCCCCTGCGGAATCTTATACTAGTTAGTTAGTAAGGTTTGAGTCGTATTCATACTATCTTAGCAGTTAATTAATCCACAATTATTGTTAATCTCCACCGTACATGTGTACTAGTACTCCTATGCATATGTTGTATTCTTAAATTTTGCTATAGCTTATCCGCTTTGGATCTGATTAAGATTCCTTTTTTTTTGCTCGCTACGGTCCAAATTTTGTTTTTGACAGACGGGCTTTGAGGAAAAGAGAATGGAACAAGAAGTGTAAATTTTAATGATCCAAATCAATTTTAACTTCGTACGCTGTTACCCCTTTGCCACTCTCCAAAATGGACACTAGTCCCAAACGCCTTCCCTCGACTTAGCCTCTAAACAAATTACTACCTAAGATACTTTTCATTCACTACAACATGATAGCAAACAAGGCGTGATAATGTCTTCTTTTCCACGCTGAGATCTTAGAATTTGTAGTAAGAATGATTAGAATCACCGAGTGAAACTGTTGCATTCTGCTTGTCCCTGTGTCCATACCTTGAGATCGAAGGGAGATAAGATTCCCATACGCCAGGGATTTGGATCCTCTCAGATGATACAAAAACATCTGTCCAGGGCGTATCACCTTCCAATTCAGTATGCAGGCCCAGCGCTATAAAGACGATTTTTTGTTGCTATTTATCCAGGTGTTGTAGTGGTATGCCAGAACACAATGCGTGTCATGTTGTTCACGATGGTCTGAGTGTCCGTATAACTTTTTCCCTTCCTGACTGCAGAGAAGACTGGATGGGAAGATTGGTTGAGTCCGCTCAGAGCCGAAAGGAGCAGATTTAGCGTCAATCATGAAATTCATACTATTACTTTTGAGCTCAAAACAAGTGACGAGTTGCTTTCGAATTCGCCTATCTGACGGTAGAGATGGAATTCAGCTCTGGACAAGGGATGTAATTCATGTTGACAATTCTTGTCTTCAAAATGTCTCCAGTCACATGTACGAAACAGTACAACAGAGCGTTGTCGTCTTCAAGCTTCAACACGCGATAGAACGCTGTTTTGAAGATAGGAGATGTAACGAGGAATGTAACAATTGTCAATGAAGAACACCACTTGTAGTGCAGGGATAATGTCATTGGATGAAGTCCAAATCCTGCCATTGAATTAACGGCTTGAATTATGACGCAAACAACAACCAACCGCGACGTCGTCCTCGTCATCGACATCTAAGTATAAACATGAGTTCCCTTTCCCTTTCAACTTCCTCTTCTCCTACCTCTTCTTCTCTATCCTCTGGATCCATAGCCTCGACAATCACCGGTTCCCGAGCAAGGACAGCTCAGAACTTCCCAAGGTATGAAAAGGAGCATCGCTCCTTACGAGGCCGTAACTTGGTGTTGCCGATCATGCCGAAGAGAGCTTAAGACAACGTGACTTACCAAATGGGGTTTGTACATGGCAGCTTCACAGCCACCAGCGCGAGTCGAGTTTAGTAAGGACGAGTCCTCCTAAAGTCGGCCTCGTAATATGTCCGCTTTGCGTCCTCTTCGGTTTCATGGTCTCATACCAATGCTTTTCGCTCGATTTCTTCGGTTTTGTCTCTCATCATGCTAACAACTACGTATATCCGATACCCCATCGATCCGTCCATCGATTCTCAACTACGCATTATCACGACACGCATGATCGCCTCGCGCTCGTCTCTGTGCCAAAACCTGGATTTGGGATTTGACTTGGTTTTGATGGGATCGGTGATTGACAAACTTTAGAGGGTGTTAGAGTGGATATTTCTTTCGTTGGCTATCATCCTCGTTTTCGGTTTGATCGTACGTCGGTGAGTCGGAGTTACTCCGGAATCTTTATTTCTTTTTCCATTTCTTTCTTTTTTTCGGAATTTTGATTTCGAGTTTAGATCGCATCTGCAATGCGAAAGATTCTACTCCTCCTCCTCCTCCTAAATGTTTCGCGTTGCAGATGCGGTCTTTTGACTTACTTTTCTTTCCCTCTCAAAAGATGTAAAAACTATGATTTACTCACTTCTTTGCTTCTATCCTCCCTTTCCTCCCTCGTCCTCCACACATCAAACCAAAAAAAGCCTAAACCAACTTCACATCCAACAACGCCCCCTCTCCGAATTCTTCTCCTGTTTCCGTCGTCGCCCTCGCCGTCATCACCATTGTGGTCGTGCGTGCTGTCATCACAATCACAACCGCAGCAGTAACAATCGACTCTTTTGTCATTCCCGTCAATCCTCTCAATCTACTGCCTCCCTTTCCTCGTCGTCCAGAGTCACTGAACATGTGAATGTCATACGAGGTCGTTATGATTTACGTGTACCGCCAAGCGCATATGTTGGGGCTTTGAGGACGATGACGAGAAGGTATCCACCGGTAGCTCTTGATCTGGCGAATGTGCCTCTTTCGGCTGAGTTGGATGCTTTAGGGAGAGGAGCAGGAGCAGAAACAGGTGCAGGCGCGGGAGGAGGTGCGAGGTTAGGATTAGGGTTCTTAGGAGGAAGAGTAGCAGCGACAAGAGGGGTAACGAGAGCGATAAATGTGGATGAAGGAGGGAGGAGGTTGGATAGTGGTCGTGGATTTGATGGAGAGGAGGTCGAGGGAGAAGAAGGAGGAAGAGAGAAACTGGAAGAGCTGCCGGCATATGATAAGTATGGAGGGCCACCTGGGTATCATGAACATGCGCGAGGAGGAGAATTAGGAGGAGGAGGGATGCCGGTAATAATGACGGTAGTATCGGATGATGTTGGCGTTGTGGATTATGAAGCGTGGATACGACGACAGCAGCAGCAGGAGATACGGGATAGGGAGGAAGGGACGGTACAGGGAAGGACGGTGCAAGATAGTGGGAATGGTGTTGGCGGAGAGGAGCAGGAGCAGGAGGGTACGATGATATTTACAGGCGTTGGAGCTGGTGGTGGACTTGGAGGTCATTGGAGGAGGAGGGTCGATGGAGGTTCTGGGGAAGGCTCCGGAGTCGTAGAGGATAGGGAAGGTAGCGCTGGTGCTGATGCCGATGCCGAGGCTGAAGCTAGAGGAGGTGCAGCAGAAGATAGGACTGGTGTAGAGGGACAGGAAACAACTGGTGCGAGGGAGGAGAGGGAGGGACGGGAGGACAGGGAATAGAGAGGGATCATGGCGGGGATGGAGATGACGTTGCACATGGTGATGTTGGCAATTCGCAAACGATGAATCGGACGGCGAGTGAAGGAAATGACAGCGGCTCGAGAGATTTTACTATCACTACTACCACCAACACTGGCCCCTTCCACTATTGTGCGATGACGATCAACATCGATGCTCGATCAAACGATGAACGTTGATGCATAATCACAAATACATACGCTACATGTTGTTCTTTCTCCGTTTTGTTTTTTACATGCAACGTTACTTTTGTATGCTTTTATCCCTCTCGGATTGGTTTTTTGTTACCCTGGTCTCTTATTCTTGTCCTCATTGCTTTCTTTACTCTCCTCTTTTATTTTACGTTTGTGTCCTGCGTGTTTTGTTGCTTTCGCTTCTGTGTTTCTTTCTCTCTTCTTTTTGTTTCTGCTTTTTCTTTTTGGGGTCTGTGGTACACTGCATATATCTGCATTCTATAGTTTTTCATCTTTGCTTTTCGATCTTGGATTTGATTTCTTTTTTTGTACATTCTTACAATCCGTTCGTTGTATTTCTGCTCAATTTTTCTTTTTTTTTTCTTTTCACTGTTTTGTTCATTTCCTCCCATTTACGCAAGCATCTTTCTCACCTCGTTTGTCTGTATCCCCCCCAAAATCTTCTCCTAGTTACTTAGTAAGGTTTGAGTTCTATACCAGTTAATAATGATTAATCTCATTGTACATGTGTTATGATGTGTACATATGTTGTATCCTTAAAAATCCTATACCTTAATTGCTTTGAGTCTGATTGAGATTCCTTTTTGTTTTCCTTGCTTTTTAAAAGGCCTTAATCAGCACTTCAGGCATCCCCCTAAAGGACCTAATTAAGTGGACCTCCCTCCCTAAGTTGACTTCACTCAAGTCCCATGATGTTTGACTCACCTGGATCCTGGGATGTATATGTGATCAAAGGCCTTCACTGAGGCTTTATTAAAGGGTGTACTTCCTTGACAATCACTTTCTGGTCCACTTGACACTTGCCTTTGGCTCTCATTAAATGAGAAAAATGCTTTGATCATTTAGTGGAAACAAGTTTGACCACACCCTCTGATAACTTTGTTTGTAGTATGTCATGCAAACTATCTTAAATATTTATCAGGTTAAGTTGGTCAGCCCAGCACATAAATTTCTGAGTTACAAGAAAAATGGAAGAATATATTCATATATCATTATATTTGCCAACTATTTATGCCATGTCCACAATGATTACTTTACCAGATTTAAGCCCAAAAGCTGCTCTGGTTGAACCAAAACATGAGAATGTTGAAATATCTTGGTTATGGGGAGGAATCCAGCAGTCACATAAGGGACCCACTATCCAATCTTTATCTTCATGTAAATGTGGTGAACCAGAAGTGCCACGCAGCTCCCAAGGCAATTCAGTACCATGAGAAGAGGACTCTTTCTGACCTGTGGCCATGTTCCAGATCCAAACTGTGTTGTCATCTAATCTAGAAGCAAGTTGGCTGCCATCAGGTGAGAATGCAACTGACCACACCCAATTTGTAGGGCCCTCCAGCTTAGCCTCTTCTTGACCTGTGACTGTGTTCCAGATCCAAACTGTCTTGTCATATGATCCAGAAGCAAGTTGGCTACCATCAGGTGAGAATGCAACTGAAACCACCCAGCTTGTATGGCCCTCTAGCTTAGCCTCTTTCTGACCTGTGACTGTGTTCCAGATCCGGACTGTGTTGTCAAATGATCCAGAAGCAAGTTGGCTACCATCAGGTGAGAATGCAACTGACAACACCCGATCTGTATGGCCCTCTAGCTTAGCCTCTTCCTGACCTGTGACTGTGTTCCAGATCTGGACTGTCTTGTCAGATGATCCAGAAGCAAGTTGGCTGCCATCAGGTGAGAATGCAACTGACAACACCAGATCTGTATGGCCCTCTAGCTTAGCCTCTTCCTGACCTGTGGCTGTGTTCCAGATCCAGACTGTCTTGTCAGATGACCCAGAAGCAAGTTGGGTGCCATCAGGTGAGAATGCAACTGACTGCACCCGATCTGTATGGCCCTTTAGCTTAGCTTCTTCCTGACCTGTGGCTGTGTTCCAGATCTGGACTGTCTTGTCAGATGATCCAGAAGCAAGTTGGCTGCCATCAGGTGAGAATGCAACTGACAACACCAGATCTGTATGGCCCTCTAGCTTAGCCTCTTCCTGACCTGTGGCTGTGTTCCAGATCCAGACTGTCTTGTCAGATGACCCAGAAGCAAGTTGGGTGCCATCAGGTGAGAATGCAACTGACTGCACCCGATCTGTATGGCCCTTTAGCTTAGCTTCTTCCTGACCTGTGGCTGTGTTCCAGATCTGGACTGTCTTGTCAGATGATCCAGAAACAAGTTGGCTACCATCAGGTGAGAATGCAACTGACAACACCCAATCTGTATGGCCCTCTAGCTTAGCCTCTTCCTGACCTGTGGCTGTGTTCCAGATCTGGACTGTCTTGTCAGATGATCCAGAAGCAAGTTGGCTGCCATCAGGTGAGAATGCAACTGACCACACCTCATCTGTATGTCCCTCTAGCTTAGCTTCTTCCTGACCTGTGGCTGTGTTCCAGATCCGGATTGTGTTGTCAGATGATCCAGAAGCAAGTTGGCTGCCATCAGGTGAGAATGCAACTGACTGCACCTCATCTGTATGGCCCTCTAGCTTAGCCTCTTCCTGACCTGTGGCAGTGTTCCAGATCCAGACTGTGTTATCAGATGATCCAGAAGCAAGTTGGCTACCATCAGGTGAGAATGCAACTGACAACACCCGATCTGTATGGCCCTCTAGCTTAGCCTCTTCCTGACCTGTCGCTGTGTTCCAGATCTGGACTGTGTTGTCCTCTGATACAGAAGCAAGTTGGCTGCCATCAGGTGAGAATGCAATGGCATATACATCTGAACTGTTCTGTATAGTAATCTCGGTTGAGCCCCATGCTTTGGGAAGTCCTAGTGTAGCTCTAGGTGCTTTTGGAACTCCCTCAGCATATAACCCACATATTAAAGATTGTGTTGGAAGCCAAACAAGTGCAGACTGGTAGGTTTCCATGGCATGTTGTTGGATGATTGGAAAACTCATTTGCAGAAACCGCCGGGCATCATCAACCAGTAGCATGAGCTGATGGGTGGTCTCCTTGAATGGCTGATAGTTCAAGGAATATTTAGCACAGGATTTTCTGACATTTCACTAAATTACTCACTGATAAAGAGGTTCTTGCATTTGTAAGAGATTTAACCCCTGTCTCCAGCTTGTTCAGCAAACTCAGACACTCCATCCAATGCAAAAGGTGTTTGTTCAAGAAATCATCCAGAGCATTTACAAGGTCACTCCCTAGCTTCTGTACTTTGGAGAGATGAAAAGCCCAATAGACACATGAGTATCCAAGTGCTGCAGAGATTTTCTGGGTTTCATATGATGAGTTTGTTGTTCCTCTGTGTGATATGGTCTGCTCCTTGGGAGCATCACAGATGTTATACTTCAGCTCAGTATTCATGAGTTGCAAGCATCTGAGAGCTAGCATTTCATGACCCTCTGAAGGTATTAGAGCACCAAATGATGGGCAGCGCTGGTGTGAACACCGGGTGATGTTAATGAGAAAGTCAGGGAAGGATGCATGGAATGGGGTGACCACAGCATCTGAGTCATCACTGGGTGCAACTCATTGTAAATCATTCACAATACAGTGGAAATACATGAGAAATATCTTAAACATTTCAGTATGTATTTCTACTTTCATTACAGAATGAAATACAGGACACCCAATTTTGTTTTGACATCCTGTATAACCACTGTAATTCTTCAAGATATACAAAGGAAATACAGGGTGACAATCAGTCACAGTAATAATTTCTGTAATACATTTGCATTCCAAAAGGAAATACAGAAGAAAAAAGAATCCTGTAATTCCTTTGTATCTCACAGGGAAATACATAATGAATATGTGACAGATGTCACTGTAACTTTTGAGAAATACATTGTGACAAAATGTCACAGTAAAATCTTGCTGTAATGGCTTGAACATTTTCAGTAGGAAATACTGAACAAATATCCAGAAAGCATCTCTGTAATGTTTCTGTAAAACAAGCTGATATACAGTGGGAATACAATGAAGCATTACTGTAATTCAGATACATTTCAGTGAGATACATAATCTTGTAATATCTATGTAATGTTCCAGTCTTGCTTGAGAAATTACAGAAGTCAGTTATCAGTGTATAGATAACCTGTATTGTAATTGGTATTACTGAACTCTTTTCTGTGACAAAAATGTCACAGTTTTGTCCTTGTAATGATTGGGAAGTACTGAGTGACATCACAGTAAACCAACTGCAAAACAGAGGAATAACATAAGAATTACTCTGAACATTTCATCATGTAATTCTACAATCATTACAGAAAAAATTACGAAATACCCATTGTTGCTTTGGCATCCTGTAACACCTCTGTATATCTTGAGGAGATACAGTGGACAATACAGTGTGACCAGCAGTCACAGAAATTTTTTTTGCATTACATTGTGACAAAATGTCACAGTAAAACCTTTATGTAATGGCTTGAACTTTTTTAGTAGGAAATACTGAATAAACAATCTCCGTAATGTTTCTGTAAAACAAGCTAATATACAATGGAAGTACAATGCAGTACTACTGTAATTCTGATATATTTCACTGAGTTACATAATCTTTTAGTATCTATGTAATACACCAGTTTTACATTGGGAATTATGGAAGTCAGTGTATTGATAGCTTGTATTGTATAAAGTACTACTGAACTCTTTTCTGTGACAAACAGATCACAGTTTTGTCCTTGTAATGATTGGGAAGTACTGGGTGAGATCACTGTAAACCATCTGCAAAACAGAAGGATTACATAAGAATTACATTGCACTTGTCAATACGTAATTCTACAGTCATTGCAAAGAAGAATTACTGAATGCACATTTGTGCTTTTGGATCCTGTATAGTTTCTGTATATCTTAGAAATATACATGGGACAATACAATGGGATAAAGAGTCACAGTAATGTTCTTTGCAGTACAGTGTGACAAAGATCACAGTAATGCTTTTTGCAATACAGTGTGACAAAGGTCACAGTAATGCCTTTTGCAATACAGTGTGAAAAAGGTCACAGTAATGCTTGTTGCATTACAGTGTGACAAAGGTAACAGTAATGCTCCATGTATCACAGTGTGGCAAAGGTCACAATAATGCTCCATGCATTACAGTGTGACAAAAGTCACAGTAATCCTTTTTGAAGTACATGTGTGCAGAGTGTGTGCAGGGTGTGCATAAAGTGCGTGCAGAGTGTGTGCAGAGTGCAGGCAGAGTGCATGCAGGGTGCATGCAGGGTGCATGCAGAGTGTGTGCAGAGTGTGTGCAGGGTGGGCGCAGAGTGTGTGCAGAGTGCATGCAGAGTGTGTGCAGAGTGTGTGCAGAGTGTGTGCAGGGTGCGTGCAGGGTGCGTGCAGGGTGAGTGCAGAGTGCGTGCAGGGTGCATGCAGAGTGCGTGCAGGGTGCGTGCAGAGTGCGTGCAAGGTGCGCGCAGAGTGCGTGCAGGGTGCATGCAGAGTGTGTGCAGGGTGTGCACAGAGTGCGTGCAGGGTGCGTGCAAGGTGTGCACACAAAGTGCATGCAGAGTGCGTGCAGGTTGTGCACAGAGTGCATGCAGAGTGGGCACAGAGTGTGTGCAGAGTGTGTGCAGAGTGTGTGCAGAGTGTGTGCAGAGTGCTTGCGGAGTGCATGCAGAGTGTACGCCTGAGAGTGCATGTTAGGCAGAGTGCATCCAGAGTGCGTGCAGAGTGCTTGCAGGGTGCATCCAGAGTTTCGTGCACAATGTGCACAAAGTGCATCCAGAGTGCATCCAGAGTGCGTCCAGAGTGCATTCAGGGTGCATGCAGAGTGCGTGCAGAGTGCATTCAGAGTGCGTGCAGAGTGTGTGCAAAGTGCATGCAAAGTGGGTGCAGAGTATGTGCAGAGTGCATCCAAGGTGTGTGCAGAGTGTGTGCAGGATGTGCGCCGGATGTGTGCAGGATGTGTGCAGAGTGTGTGTAGAGTGTGTGGATGCATACCATCCTCAAGTTGAGGTCCAATCTCATTTCAACCTTATGACCTGGCTGAAGAAAGAAAAATACCCATTTCTCAATCAAACACTCACACTCAAAGACCATCAATATCTGGGAGTACAATGGATGGAAAAACAAGAGAAGAATGGGAATTGTGGTGCAATTTTATCTGATGGCATGGGGTATGTTTGATTGATTTTCTATTTTTGATATCTGCATGCACTCTGCATGCAATCTGCGTGCACTCTGCATGCACTCTGCACGCACTCTGCACACACTATGCATGCAATCTGCGTGCCCTCTGCATGCACTACAAGATGTGCACACCCTGCATGCCCTCTGCGCACACTCTGCATGCACTCTGTGTGCACTCTGCACGCACGCTGCACACACTCTGCATGCACTACAAGATGTGCGCACCCTGCATGCCCTCTGCAGGCACTCTGTGTGCACTCTGCGCCCACTCTGTGTGCACTCTGCGCCCACTCTGTGTGCACTCTGCGCCCACTCTGTGTGCACTCTGCGCCCACTCTGTGTGCACTCTGCGCCCACTCTGCGCCCACTCTGCGCCCACTCTGTGTGCACTCTGCGCCCACTCTGCGCCCACTCTGCGCCCACTCTGCGCCCACTCTGCGCCCACTCTGCGCCCACTCTGCATGCACTCTGCATGCACTCTGCGCGCTAATCTGCATGCACTCTGCATGCACTCTGCGCGCTAATACGCCTCAAGCGATTTTGCGCTTGTTACCACGTCTTCGACAGGGTCTTCGAACTACAGTGTTTGCAGCTTGGGTCTCTTACTACTCCCTACTCGGTGTTGTCTTAGCACTACAACTACCACCAACTGGGATGTCCACGCCTTCGAAAGCCTACGCCGAGGCCTTATTCAAGGGCATATCCTCTTAAGAACCAACTCACTGGCAGGTTTGCTTGTTACTCATCCTGTTTTTACATGTCAGCGACTGCTTCTACGATGACCCACTAACAGTCTCTCAGTCCTGAGCAGGTAGACCCACCCTTCGATCCATCCGACCTCTCGATCCGATAGTCCAGTCCGATTCCACTTCCAGTCTCCAGTTCTAGCCCCCCCCCTGACTCATACCTATCCGTCGGCGACCGTATCACAAGACTTCGTTGACTTGTTTGTACCGATTTACTGCACTGCCTTAGCTAATTATTCCTCACACCTATATAAGCCTGTACTCTACGTACCTCTACTCCAGTTTTCTTACCGCTTAGACGTAAAGGTCTTCGTAGTAGAGGCTCCTGGGACGAACAGTCGTCTCAGAAGAGAACAGTGTTTTATTTTCAAGAGTTTATAGAGTTTTCTTATTGCTTAGATGTAAAGGTCTTCGTAGTAGAGGCTCCTGGGACATCAGTTGTCACAGAAGAGAACAGCAGAATCCAAAGAGTTTTTAAAGAGTTTTCCCAAGTTTTTCTACAGTTTCTAAGAAGTCAAGTTTGCCAAGTTTCAAGTTTTCCTTTCAAAGAGTTCTAATTTTGTTTCCAAAGAGTTCCCCAAGTCGAGCACAGAGCTCAAAGCGATCACTGGATCACCCCAAGAGATTACCTACATTTTATAAACTTTTACCCCCATCCCCTACTCGTTTTGTTTGCATTGTCGAGCTTAGCTTCGCCGCTCCGATCCCCCTTCCTGTTGTCGCCGCGTTACTGTCTTCGACCAGAGCTTCGTATCGCTTCCAGTGCCCTCTGTGTGCCCTAGTAGCAGAGTTCCGCCCTCTCACAACAAAAGAACTCGCAAGTTGAGTTGTTGGTTAGGTTTGGTTTGAGAGTATTTCTCGCCGCCGAGCTACACTCAGCGTCTCAAAATTGGAGCCCACACCCGAGGGTTTATTAGTGTGCACATTGGATCTATTGGAACGATCGTCTTGTCGTTGAAAAAGTAGTCGCCAACGTCAAATTTTTGGTCGTCACTGTTGTTTAAAGATTTCTTCATCATCCTCAGCTTGGATAGTTCCCCTGTCTAGTCGTCTCTTAGATGTAGACGCCTTCCTATCGACGGTTCAAGTTCATCGACGAGTGTTGCAGAAGATCGCAGACGAGACGCACCGCGCAGACCATCAGGCAGCAGTTGACCAGGCTGTTATACAGTTTGCTCGTCGTATCCAACACAGTATCTTGGGAGGCGAAGACTTTCGAGTCGACGTTGCGTACTACCTACATCATCGTCTACAGCTACTGAACAATCTAAACGTTGCCCCTCCGCCTCCAACTACCTTCTTCACCGCCGAGGAGTGTACTCCTACTCCACCTCTTACCCCGTTCGAAGAGCCTACTCCGACTGACAGCCGATTTATTCCGAGTCGACCCCCTTCTGTTACAAGTACATCAAGCAAATCTAGTACCCCTTTATCCCCTGTGCCCAGTGATTTGTCTGTGGTACCCCCTGTCCTTTTGTCTGTTACCAATCCCGAGTTATCCAATATTCCTTCTTCTACTACCCAAGAAATACCCGGTGCGTCGTCTCCAGAAGTTCCTGCTTCAACTATGTCTGCCAAACCAGCTATGCCCGTGCCAAAAGGCCAAGGTGCTCCTACCCTCTCTGCAGAAAGTGCTAAAGACCCAGAACTAGTCGTCGAGTACATCGAATCGGTGGAGGCGCTACTGAAGCGTAGCAACATCACCGACGATGCTACGAAGATTGAATGGTTGTTGAGGTACTTAGACCTAGCTGTGAGGAGGATGTGGAAGATGCTGTTTGACCAGTTGAAAACGGAGGTGAAGACGTACCAAGCTTGCAGAGACTTGTTAGCGATGTACAACCCTGAGATCGACGAGGAAGCCAGAATACCCTTGCCAGGTTTAGGAAGAGTCTCCAAGAATTCAGAGACATCTCCGAGACTGACGAGAGGGGCCTCGGCGTGTATCGGATGTACTTCGACTCTGGAGTGAAGAGACTTCCAGAGGACAAGATCACTGATAAAGAAAAGGGCAAGTTGTTCCTAGAGCGACTCGACTCTGATTTTAGAGCGCGGATCATAGATCGCCTCTTCACTCTAGGAAAAGAGATAAAGAATGAGAAAGGTGGTGTGAAAGACCCAGAGCACATGTATATGAGTGATGACATTATCAAGACTGCTGTGGAGCTCGCCTCTAGGCATAAACCTCAGTCGGCGATCCGTGGAGGTGTCGGATTGGAACAGACTTCGAGGTCTGATCATGTCATCACTGGTAGTGATGGGTTGAGAGCTGTAAAGAAAGAGGTTATGCAGATTAAGTCCGACC
>ML179587.1:46166-72887 GCA_004369135.1 Dendrothele bispora CBS 962.96
ACGCCGAAAAGACACAACTGGATGACGAGTACATCCGTCTCCGAACGCTAGTAGTTGCTATAGGGCATAGGTGTGCCTGGTATAGCTCCTTACTGCAATATACCAAGATCTGTTAGATTTATTCTGTTTCTTTATTGTCTATTGTCACAACCCTACTCAGTCTCTATGTCTTGTTTCCTTATCTGTAAATATGCGTTACCAAACTCAGTTTCTTTTATCTTTTATTGTATATTTTAGCGGACATCGAACTGGGTATCTAGTACTGTACAGTTTATAGCAAAAATCGTATAAATACCCACTGTAGTAGTAGTAGTACTCCAGAGTAGTACCAGATACACGACTGCGGATCCAAGTGTCTCTCGGAGTGTACCTAAACGCCGCTTGCCTTGGCCAGTCACTAGTGTTGACAGGAATCTCTAAACAAAGATTGTATAAAGAAAGATTTTGTTTGAAGTTTTAAAGAAAGAAGTTTACCAGTATCTCAGAACTGTCTACATCCTACACTCGAAGTTTAGCAGTAACTCAGAACTGTCACTATTCCTCGAAGTTTAGCAGTAGCTCAGAACTGTCACCCCAGTATTGTTAAAGAATTGGACGTGTTATTGGTCAATTTGTGACTTTGGAACCTTGAATCTGTATCTCAGCGGAGATTTGAATCGCACTTTTTACACTATCACACACACACACACACATTGGTTCATCCTTTGTACTAAGACCACAAAAGACCCTTTCTAAAGAAGTGTTCTGTCACTCAAAAGCACTCGCATTACACAGTTTTGTGTTTGGTTTTTGGTGTTTTTGGTGTCTTTGTTCTATAGACACTTGATTCACTTACCACCACATTACCGTCGGCGACCGTATCACAAGACTTCGTTGACTTGTTTGTACCGATTTACTGCACTGCCTTAGCTAATTATTCCTCACACCTATATAAGCCTGTACTCTACGTACCTCTACTCCAGTTTTCTTACCACTTAGACGTAAAGGTCTTCGTAGTAGAGGCTCCTGGGACGAACAGTCGTCTCAGAAGAGAACAGTGTTTTATTTTCAAGAGTTTATAGAGTTTTCTTATTGCTTAGACGTAAAGGTCTTCGTAGTAGAGGCTCCTGGGACATCAGTTGTCACAGAAGAGAACAGCAGAATCCAAAGAGTTTTTAAAGAGTTTTCCCAAGTTTTTCTAAAGTTTCTAAGAAGTCAAGTTTGCCAAGTTTCAAGTTTTCCTTTCAAAGAGTTCTAGTTTTGTTTCCAAAGAGTTCCCCAAGTCGAGCACAGAGCTCAAAGCGATCACTGGATCACCCCAAGAGATTACCTACATTTTATAAACCTTTACCCCCATCCCCTAGTCGTTTTGTTTGCATTGTCGAGCTTGGCTTCGCCGCTCCGATCCCCCTTCCTGTTGTCGCCGCGTTACTGTCTTCGACCAGAGCTTTGTATCGCTTCCAGTGCCCTCTGTGTGCCCTAGTAGCAGAGTTCCGCCCTCTCACAACAAAAGAACTCGCAAGTTGAGTTGTTGTTTAGGTTTGGTTTGAGAGTATTTCTCGCCGCCGAGCTACACTCAGCGTCTCAGCGCACTCTGCACGCACTCTGCACGCACTACAAGATTATGTTACACAGTGAAATGTATCAGAATTACAATAGTACTGCATTGTACTTCTATTGTATATTAGCTTGTTTTACAGAACAATTACAGAGATTGTTTATTCAGTATTTCCTACTAAAAATGTTCAAGCCATTACATAAAGATTTTACGGTGACATTTTGTCACACTGTAATGCACAGAAAATTTCTGTGACTGCTGGTCACACTGTATTGTCCACTGTATCTCCTCAAGATATACAGAGGCGTTACAGGATGCCAAAGCAACAATGGGTATTTCATAATTTTTTCTGTAATGACTGTAGAATTACATGATGAAATGTTCAGAGTAATTCTTATGTTATTCCTCTGTTTTGCAGTTGGTTTACTGTGATGTCACTCAGTACTTCCCAATCATTACAAAGACAAAACTGTGACATTTGTATCACAGAAAAGAGTTCAGTAATACCAAGTACAATACAGGTTATCTATACACTGATAACTGACTTCTGTAATTCCTCAAGCAAAACTGGAACATTACATAGATATTACAAGATTATGTATCTCACTGAAATGTATCTGAATTACAGTAATGCTTCATTGTATTTCCATCAGTCACCACTTGATTCAGATTCGAATATAAAGGTCAGCCATCTTAGCATCAATTCAAATCAATTCTCACACACGTTGTTATTGATTTGGTGCAATACTGATTCAAATTGTAATTTGAATCACCTGGTAATTCCAATTTACAAACATTTTCTAACGGATGGGAATTCAAATTGCAATTCCAATCACTATTCAAATCAACAATGCGTGGCTGAAGCCGAAAGACAACATTTCTAATGTACAATAATTTGAATCGCAATTCAAATCACTATTCAAATCAGCAATGTGAGTGCTGAAGCTGAAAGACAACATTTTATAATGCACAATAATTCGAATCGCAATTCAAATCACTATTGAAATCAGCAATGCAAGTGCTGAAGCCGAAAGACAACATTTTCTAATATAATGTACCATAATTCAATGAATCTGCTTTGGCAGTCGCGTGAAGGTATTTCACTCATTCTCAACCTGCTTCGCAAATCTTGCTTCAGACACCTACTCCTACGGCCAGTGAAATGGAGTAGAAGGTTTTCAATTACTTGTCTCTCTCACAAACATCCGCTGTTTTGTATGCTAGCTTTGACATGCTTTGTAAAATATCAGGGTGAGGAAATCGTATTAGAGACTACACATAGTCGTACGGGTAATATGCAGTCTTAAATCTTACAAGGCAATACTGGCACGAAACCAATAACATTAAAATGTGTTTGGACATAGAAATAAACAAGCACTCGTTCCCATTCCTCCCCAGCGCTCGGCATTTTGGAGATATTGCTGTCTGACAGCAATTAAAAAACTCAGGACTTTGGTGAAGAAAACCAAGATTTCAGTCTGGTCCAGGGTCCATTTTGGTTATTTGTATTAATACAATTTGTAAGTCTTTTTTCTTCTTCCTCGTGTACGGGAACAGTGAGAGAGGGAGAGGGTCCTCCAAGTGTCATGGGTTGCAAGCGAGATTTGCGAAGCAGGTCGAGAATGAGTGAAATACCTTCACACGACTACCAAAGAAGATTCATTGAATTATTGTACATTGGAAAATGTTGTCTTTTGGCTTCAGCACTTGCATTGCTGATTTGAATAGTGATTTGAATTGTGATTCGAATTATTGTACATTAGAAAATGTTGTCTTTTGGCTTCAGCACTCACATTGCTGATTTGAATAGTGATTTGAATTGCGATTCAAATTATTGTACATTAGAAATGTTGTCTTTCGGCTTCAGCCACGCATTATTGGTTTGAATAGTGATTTGAATTGCAATTTGAATTCCTGTCCGTTAGAAAATGTTTGTAAATTCGAATTACCAGGTGATTTGAATTACAATTTGAATCAGTATTGCACTCAATCATTAACAACGCGTGTGAGAATTGATTCGAATCAATACTAAGGTGGCTGACCTTTATATTCGAATCAGAAGCAAATGATAGTAGTTTCCATTGTATATCAGCTTGTTTTACAGAAACATTACAGAGATGCTTTTTGGATATTAGACAGGTTGCGGTACACACATCGTGTGAGAATTTGTGTGCGTGACACACATCATGTGATATTTTGTGTGCGTGGTGACGTGTCGACTGTTCTGCTGTTCTTCAGTACATCTCACTACAGTACATCTCACTATGGCAGCATGCGAACAAGGAGCCAAAGGCGAGAGGCTCATTAATCCGCAAGACCCCAGAACCTGATTCTACCCCGTGTCTCCAAATCCACAGGTCTCCCTGGACGCATATGACCCTTTTTAGCATCTGAAAACTCATTCAAGGCCATAAAAGCAGTGTTAAGACGGTTCCATCGTTGAAGCCAGAGCTGAAGAACTAAAGACTCCATAGGTAGAATACACGCTTTCGCTGTCACCGTTTCGCAATGCGATGTGTGTCACGCACACAAAATATCACACGATGTGTGTCACGCACACAAAATATCACATGATGTGTGTACCGCAACCTGTCTATTTGTTCAGTATTTCCTACTGAAAATGTTCAAGCCATTACAGCAAGATTTTACTGTGACATTTTGTCACAATGTATTTCTCAAAAGTTACAGTGACATCTGTCACATATTCATTATGTATTTCCCTGTGAGATACAAAGGAATTACAGGATTCTTTTTTCTTCTGTATTTCCTTTTGTAAATGCAAATGTATTACAGAGATTATTACTGTGACTGATTGTCACCCTGTATTTCCTTTGTATATCTTGAAGAATTACAGTGGTTATACAGGATGTCAAAACAAAATTGGGTGTCCTGTATTTCATTCTGTAATGAAATTAGAAATACATACTGAAATGTTTAAGATATTTCTCATGTATTTCCACTGTATTGTGGATGATTTACAATGATTTGCACCCAGTGCATTGTTGATAGGAATATGAATGACAGAGGCCAGTATTTCCTTTGTATATCTTGAAGAATTACAGTGGTTATACAGGATGTCAAAACCAAATTGGGTGTCCTGTATTTCATTCTGTAATGAAATTAGAAATACATACTGAAATGTTTAAGATATTTCTCATGTATTTCCACTGTATTGTGGATGATTTACAATGATTTGCACCCAGTGCATTGTTGATAGGAATATGAATGACAGAGGCCAGTCTTGACAAATACTCGTGTGAATTGATATTAGATAGAGAGGTGATAGCCTTCAGTGACAATGGATTTTGGAGGAATACAACAATTGACACAAGGTCCCTCATGTGACTGATTTCCCCCTTGTCACAACTTTTGCAAGCTTCTTTCAGGATTCCCCCATAGAGATCATCAAGGGAGCTCCCAAATCTAGTTTCCGAAACAGAAACTTGAGTAGACAGGATTTGAAGTCGAGACTTGTAGGAATAACCGCCATCACTAATATAACGGACAGCGGTTGCGGCATAAATGAAAAGAGTGCTGGAATGATCAACAAGAGTGGATAACTGGTCCTTTGGAGGCCATGAATCAGAGGTTTCATCATCATCACGTTCGCGATTGTGTATAACTTCCAGCTCCCTATGGAGGTAAATTGTAATGTCCCCTTCAACTACATCCTTCTCTACTTCATGCAGCACAAAATCGTCTCGGATATCCGACGACAAGCGGAACGCCTTCCGAATGGGGCCTTCATCTCGGCTAGCGATGACAAACTTGAGAGGAATACGATTGGCAAAGTCGAGAATAACCCTGATCAAAGCAGATACTTGTTCTAGTTCGGTGCACTCATCCAGTGCATCAATAACGATGATTTTGTATTTTGTGATGCTTTGCTCGAGAGATGTCCGCATCGGGTCATGAATGAGCTTCTGGAATTGCTTGCGTAGATCAATGTATGTCCTCTCTGCTAGCTTCGGTTCGTCCTTGAGCACTGCGACAATCTGGGACTTGATAGAAGGGGAAGTACTGGCGAGCGAATGCGCAATGGAGGGAATGATGAGACGTGCGTTACTTGCATCATCCGAAGCTCGAGAACAGAAGAAACTACCCCCGAGAAGATGTTTATCATCTAGATTGTGGCAGAGAGTATGAAGAATGGTCGACTTTCCCGTTCCAGCCATTCCTACAACCCAGTACACCTTCTTCGAACCGTCACCCACAGCCCAACTCTCCAAATCTGCGAGAACTTTGATTCGTGTGCCAGGCATGCATTCTCTTGCGGCCCCGTAAGAGGAAACGCGGGTGTCATACGATATTCCCTCGTAACGAAGCTTATCAATAATACCTGTTAGAGTTCTGTGAATATAGTCAAATGTGAACCAATAGCTGATCTCACTGGAGTTCAGACGCTGCACATTCTACGTTAGCTTCAACTATGTTTCTAGAATTGAAGTAATACATACCTCGATTATTTCTGTCACATTAGTGTCGATATTCAGCTGGGTATCCATCTAATGCGATTGAGTATTAAATAGTTGTATCAAGAACTCGACGAACTCACCTGGAAAACGTCGCACAAAATGTTCATGTTCTTAAAAGCCTTTTTAATCTTGTCTGCATCTGTCGAAACCTCTACAGTACGTTGCAACAGTTGACGGTTAAGCAGTTCTTCGACCGTATTCGCTTGAGCGACAATGGCGCTGGGAGGTTTCAATGAACAGAAGATCAGAATTTGTTGTAAATAATCGACAAATAATCGACATACTCGCAGAATGTTTCAATTCTGTGATATATCGCATTCTTCATGCCATCGTTCTTGTACTTTTCCACAATCGACTTGATAGCATTGAGTTTGATTCCGAGTTCTTGGAGCTCCTCTTTATTCGTCGATACCCGCTATAGTAAGACCGAAAGAAAGTGTTATCATCAATCTATCAGTTTGCGTCGATTTTACGCACATTGACAAGCTCGTCAATCTTCAAAAATATCTTGACAGCGGTCTGCAGAGGCGGGAATACATCTGAGAAGTCGGACAGGGCTTGAGCTACTTGCTTTAGCCCTGCGTAGGCAATACCAGCTCCTTTCCTGATTTGTTGACCGGAGGTCTGGGGAGCAGGTGGTGAGGTACTGAGTCCGCCTAGTTCCTCGTACATGTTGGCTGGAAGGGAGGGTTGGGGAGTGGAGGATGGTTGGAAAGAGGATGGTTGAGGAGATGGTGAGCGACTTCTTCGGAATTTCTCCCCAATTTTCTTTGGAATTCGTAAAAGCCGACTTTTCTTTTTGTTAGACGTCGACATAGTTAGTTATCTTCCTGTTTATTATGCAGAGAGACAACGTTGACGGGGAGGGTAGGCAAAAGACAGGGAGAAAAAGTACACGGGGCGGAAACGAGGCATGTGCAAACTAGAAGCAGCTGACTTGACAATGGAGTCTCCGGGTGCATTGAATCGCATCATCTAATTTCTAAAGCTATTGTTTATTTTTGATATGGCCATTTCTCGCAATGACGCTTCCGCGTCTAAGAACGGATGGCTGGAAGTGTACAGAAGACTCGTGTAACCTGATTCTGGTTCTCGACACTACTCGACCTCATTCACCTAACGACATGCGCAAGGGCGTTGGAGCTGAAGATGGAGGAAGAGGAAAAGGACAACTTCTCAGGGACGTCAACGTTGGCGCTGAGCGGTAAGGATTTGATGGATAACGCGGGTCGGAGTTACTGATTTACCGGACGTAGCAGTGAAGACTATTTACGGAGTTGAATATGGGATGTCGCTATATTTGAAGGGGTCACCGAGTCTTACACTAAAGTGGTTTCCCAAAATTCTGACGCTGTCAATAAAGTCACATAGTCTCGAGAATCCAGACTGACGTTTCACACTGAGTATATGTGTGAAAGTAGTCTGGTGTTAATCTCGTAGGCGTCGCGCCCATAGAAAATTATTAGCTAATCCCGCGTTCTCACGGCAGCTCTCACTGTCAATCCTTCTATACTCCGGAACGTACTTGCAAACTTTTTCGGTTATATAATTTACTGACAGGTCAATTTTTACATATAACACTAGTGGAAAGTGCTTTTGTCGGTATCACAATAGTATTACAACTGGATGATCCTGCCAGTGCACAATGAAAGAAGGATAAGAGTGGCTCTGATTTTCGGACATTTCTGGGTGCATGAGTGTGGGTACAATGTAAAGTGCTGATTTTCTTCAATAGAAAATGCGTTGGAAGTGTCTCGGACAAGAAATGCATCGTAAAAAGGTAAACTACACTATGGTAAGAAGTAAAGCGCCTTGTCTGTGCTGAGCGCGTTTGTGGCAGTGCCTCTCGGATTATCTAATAATTTTTTACTGCTGTTCCGCGTATGAGATAACCATAAGACTAAAAGTCACAAGGCCCAAACAGCATTCTCATATCCCTCTATTTATCTCAAAAAGAACTCCCCCTCGGTCCGGTCCTCAACATCAAAACCACACCTGTCGAAGAAAGCTCATCAGTACTACGTCCCGAAGACGTTGAACAATTGGAGACAATGGATGGGAAGCCCATTGACGTTCAGCTCACTACGATTAAGGCTATTTGTGCCAAGGGAATGGACAACGTTGTTTGAGGAGCAAAGAGCGCTGGAGCTGAAAGGAAAAGGACGCGTAGAAGAGTGGAAGATAGTTATGGGACCACAGTGATTGGGAGCTAGTGGGAGGTCGGGTCCTATTTGTCCATTTGTCCATGTTTGGCTGTTTGGCTACAGCTTCTGCCTAGCCGGAAGCCCAAGACAGACGACGACGTTGACTTTGCGTTAACTTCACCATCGCGATAAGGCATGGCTTGTGCTTCTTGCTTCTCCTTTACCTGTCCTTCTTGGAACTGGGTACACCTGAACCCAAGTTGCCGATGCGGCTTCAAACTTCAATAAAAGCGAACTGTGAATATTATAAAGGTTGGGATATATACAGGTCGTATCAAGTCATCTAGACCCCAGGTCTCGCAGCTTTCTCCGATCCATGAATCGCTCGATCTGGCTCTTTGCATTCACATGAAGTAGACTCTATAAAGTACTAACTTAGGCTCTGCTCAGGAACCCGAGTCGCCTCTCAGATAGTGAGTCAGTGACATTGGCCAACTTTTATCTGACGACTTGGAAGGAATATCACACTGGTGTGTTACATTGCTCATCACCGAATCTTATAATAAAGTCTTATACCCAGGCTCATCACACTTGCATCTTTTCTGGACCGGTTGAGGGAACGTTATTAGTATTTACTTGAGTACGGGTATGTTCGGTGAGTCCCTCCTTTTTGTTTTCCTTCCTTTTCACATCGCATTTTTTACCTACAGTGACACGTATGCCTCATTCAATATATGTACCGTGTCTCAAGATAACTTCTCTTACACTCTATACTTTGCCTGTCCCAACCTCTCGATTGCCTGAGTTCTCGTTTCGTCTGACAGACTCCTCATTCTGGGACACCCTGGCCCTTCAGCTGCTCCACCTCTCCTCTTAAGTACCCTACAGCTCTCGTTCCAAGGTCGCACCGTACGTCAGTATGGACATAAACGAGGCTTTCATGGTTTTCGCTGGGTTCGGATTGGCGTTTATATAACATCACTGTCAGGTGTGTATTTTCTGTCTTTTTTCCGTCCCTTTGAATGGTTCCTCGGCAAGTCGTGTCGAGAATGGAGTAAAGATTGAGAATGTTGAAATGAAGCTTTGTTTGTTGGCCTGGGATCGTAATTCTGGCCGCTCTGGACGTTGCAATAACGGCCCGCTCACGCTGTTCATGATCCCAAACTCTCATCCCTTTTACCTATAATTTTCTTTCGAAAACTGACAATGGTTATTTTTTTTTTCTCTAGTTGCTCCAATGTCCACGCAGCTACGCATTCCGAGTCCAACCTTTTCTCCCTTCCAGCTAATGGGTGGTACCCCGAACGGCGGTTACATGCTCAAGAACAGAACAAAGAGAGCCAAACAGATAGGACCGACGCAAAAAGAAAATGGAGCATTAGAGCGCATCTGCAACGAGACATTTGGGCACTTTTTATATAAGCACAAATTCATCAAAATCTACTTTATATAAAAGGTAGGGACCATCCAAATTTTTCGTTGTAGATGTACTCTATTGTAGTAAGTATACGTCTCCAAATCTACGTATACCTTCACTGGGGGCCGGAACGAGAGGTGAATTTTAATTACCTAGATCAATATAGGCTTCGTACTCTTTTACTCCCTTCTCCCCTCCACAACGGACACTGGCCCTAAACAGCCTCCTTCCGTCGACTCAACTCCTAAAAATATTCAAGTTAATACTACGAGACTTTTTTTTCACTACAACGAGATACCAAACAAGGCCTGATAGTGTCTTCTTCTCCACATTGAGTTTGTAGTAATAACGATCAGAATCCAAGTCGTCGAGTGAAGCTGTTGCACTCTGCTTGCTCCTGTCTCCATACCTTGAGCCCTTACGAAGATAAGATTTCCATACGTCAGAGATTTGAATCCTCTCAGATGATACAAAGACATCTATACAGGGTATATTACCTTCCAATTCGGTATGCAGACCCAGCGCAATAAAGACAATTTTTCCATTGTTATTCGAGGTGTTGTAGCGGTATGCCAGGACACAATGCATGTCCCGTCGTTCCCCGGAATTGTCTGAGACTCGGAATGTCCCGTATAACTTTTGCCCTTCCTGACTGCAGAGAAGATTGGACGGGAAGATTGACTCGGACTGAGTCCGCTCAAAGCCGAAAGGAGCGGATTTAGCGTCAATCATGAAAGTCATACTATTACTTGTTGAGCTCAAAGCATGTGGCGGGTTGCATTCGAATTCGCCTATCTGACGGTAGAGATGGAATTCGGCTCTGGACGAGGGGATGTAATTCACGTCGACAATTCGTGTCTTTGTACTAGTAACGTCTCCAGTCACATGTACGAAACAGGACAACAGAGCATTGTCGTCTTCAACACGCGATAGAACACTGTCTTGAAGATAGGGGGTGTAACGGGGGATCTGACGATTGTCGATGAAGAACACCACTTGTAGCGCAGGGATAATGTCATTGGATGAAGTCCAAATCCTGCCATTGAATGCATTTCCTTTTTTGGTCCGAAATCTGAAATAACGGCTTGAATTACGACGCAATGACCACGACTGTACGCTGCGGAAATTCTCATCGAAGAGGCTGTCGACCTCGCCGAGAAGGGCAATTTGTGAATTGCCAAGTTTGAATTCGATAGGGATCGCGTGGTCTTCGCTTTTGCTCCGCTGTCGAAGGATGGTGCTCTCCTTCACTACGACTTCCTGCAACTCTCCTGATAGGTCGTCAATACGGGGAAGTGGAAAATGTGGACACAGTCGAATATAACGGTGTCCCTTCTGTCGAAGATAAATTCCAATATGTTGGTTAACGTTAGCTGTTCGGCAATGCAGCGAAGCAAGAAATACGTCTACCCCTAAATCTGGTTGAGATTGTAGAGGAAGATAGATACGCAGACCGTTGTTGCCGAAAGAAAACGCCGATTTATTGCCAAGATCTTCTGATTTGGACATGCCGACATCTCCAGACAATGCAAATTCCGAGGGAGAGCTTGCAAACAGTCCTCTCTCCCGCTCGTAATCCTGGAATGTCACCCAGGCAAAGATACTACGATCCTCCGAGTACTTGATAATCTCCTGTTGCAATTGCATAAATGCTTTCGGTCCCCCCTCCCCATAGATTGGTGGCAAGTTCACCCCAAAAATAAGGCAGTATGCCATGTCTTCCGGTCTTGTTGTTTTCCTAGATGCAGCCCACGACATTTTCTGTGCAATACTGTAGCCATCCAACTGTCCCTCCTCAAAAACTTGGACCGGAATAGAAGTAACTTCAGAAATGATGTTCCGCATGCAGTGTGTCGAGTTCCAATCATGTTCAAATTCTCGTCCAAAAAGACCATGTAGCGAGGTGCAATCAACTCCTGAAGTGTCCAACCTCTCCTGAACCATTGACTCTCCTTAAACTTCTTCAAATCCTTCACATTCTTCACCTCCAAAACATCACTCAAGTACACAATGCAGACCCGAGCGTCCGCGTAGTATTGGTACATCGAGTTGAGTGCTTCAGAAAGCTCAGCACTACTGGACTTGTCTATGCAGCATGTATCGATCCAGATCCACTCGAATCGGTATTGTCGAACATATTTACAAGCATTCCAGACCTTAGACCACCCTGCCTTTTTTTTGGCATTCTTGAGATTCTGGATGTTGTGGAATGTAACCTCGTCGTTCCCCCAGGTGTGTGAGAGAATAGCAAAAGCAGGGATATCGGTCACGAATTCTTTGACCTCAAAGGTCTTGGTGTTAAGGAGACGCATTGTATGAATGGGAGGTGTATATATGAAAGCTGCGACAGGAATTGATTATGTTCAGACTGGTAGGAAGGGAGGATGAGCCACACACCTAGTGGTAGGAATGCAAGTTGTATCTGTAGTGTACTGTGTTCTTACCCTTTGGTACTAACAATCACATCAATGTCTCATTTGGGGAGAGACATTCTACTGTATAAGGAATAGCATGGGAGACCACGGGAAGTGATCTGAAGACGGGAACAGGGAGGCGGGAACGAATACGGGAGACGTTGATACGAACCGTGCCCACCCGTCACCCATCAGATGGGGTACGGGATGACCGGTGAAGATTTTTCAACCGAGACATTGATTTTCGTGCTTGAAAATCATCTAAATTGGTCGGTAACTGCTTGATTCAAGTGAAAATGAATACATCAACTTAGGCTCTGCTCGGGAACCTGAGCCGACCCACTCAGGGAAGTTAGGGTCAGATTTTGGATACACAGATATTGCTAAGCTCCATGATGTCAAGGAGTAATGGAACTACAGATGCTATGGAGGAACTGATGAAAAAAAAGCAATGAGATCCCGGCATAAAATGTCTCCACTTGAAGATGTTTCAGGTGGTCCCTAAGTAAATTTTTAGCATTTCTCACTAAAGAAAGCCGGAAGTTGAAACAACTCGTAATTGCGATTCATCTCCTGCCAAATTAACTCATGAGTAGGCCGACTCGGGTTCCCGAGCAGGGCGTCTTGCTTGACAGATATGCCAAAACTTACATACGTAAATTTTTGCGAACTATCATGTCATTTTATGTCCTCGGCAACACACTTTCAGCGCGACGTCTGGCACATCCAACATCGCAACTCCAGCTCATCCGTAAACTTGTTCAGGTAGCAAACTTTTCGGCTCCTGGCCTATGGCACATAGTACATGGCATATGTCCAAATCAGAACTGTATATGCCAGATATATACCATTTTTCTTACATAGCCATGCCTCTAGCATAAGTAGGTAAACCCATCACTAGGACCCATTAAGGATAGACTGGGGGCCCAAGTAACTCACTGCCGTCCATCGAAGTCATTTTGGGGTTCGAAATTCATTCGCAGGTTTCCCATTACCAGATAAATTCTTTTTGGGTTACTAAAAAAGCACAATGAGTACTGATGCCCAGTAAACAATGTCAATTGGATGCGCATCTCGTATCTCTAGCAGTGGGACCCTTCAAAGTGCCTTTCGGTCTACATCTCCTTTCTACGTTTACAGTCCACCGATACGCAGGAAACCTTTATTACTTTCCTCCTTTCATGGCTACTTGTTGCAGATAGGCAAACCAAGATCCTTTCGTTACGTTTGGCCCGAAGAAAATTCTTTGTGCCCAAGCAGCAGCTGAACCTAAAATTCAAAGTAGACAATGAACAAAATGTGGAGAGGGAAGATGAAACAAAACAGCTGCTACAAACCTTTAGTAGGCCCAATAGGTCCCAAACCAAAACATCGGAGTATAATTCTCAGAATCCAGTTCTGAGGGAGGATCCATGACAATATTAAGGAAAGAAGCATCTCAAATATCCATGGATATCGCGCTACGAGGTCACCTTGAAGTTCGATAGGATGTATGCCATCAAATTGTCTAATTTATATTGTAAAATGGACTCACCAATGAAGACTACGATTGATACAATTCCCTCTTTGACACCGGCTAAGTGCTCTCTCGTTGTTTCTTTCGGTACACCACCATGTTCATGCATAACCTCAACTATCACTTCTTCAATTAGATCCATCAAAGCCTCAACTCCTTCCTTACGCTGCTGGTAACTCAGACCTTCGGTAGTCTGAGCTTGCTCAGAGAACTCGGTGCGGAATTTTTCCACGGCAGACTCGAGCTCAGAAGCAAGGATTTTAGAAAAGGCGTCTACCAAAGCGCCCAAGTCAACCTGCCTGTCTGGTGGGCAAGAGCGGCTTGAATCATCTCTGTCGGTGTTACCGCCGCTTTCTTCGCAGGTTGAATTGTGCATTGCAAGTAAATGTGTCTCGAGTTCGGTACGAAGGGCTTGGAGGCCAAGAGAGGAGGTAACGGAGGAGATTTTGGACTGGAGGTCGTTAATCAAGGGCTCGACGGAAGGTTTGATAGATGTATGTATGCCTTCGAGGAGATTCTGTGCTATGGTCAAAAAACAGCTATATACTAGCAGACTGGAGTTTGAAACGTACGTTAACCTTATTGCCAATGTCACCGACTTCCTTCCACAGCTTCGAGGGTTCTCCAGGGTTAAAAAGGGAAGTGACTGCGAGTCCAAGATAAATTTAGAGTGTCGGGATTGATACATAAATGTTGCAGAGATACAAACCTTCATCGACTACAGAGGTTACAAAAGTTAGTTCAAAACTTGATCCGTTTGGGTTTCCTGGGCTTACAGGCAATCTTGAGCGGCCACTCGGGAAGGTCCAGAGCATTGGCTTGAGGAACCAAGAGACATAGAAAGAGGGACAGAGAAGCACAGAAGCTGGTTAAGATTAGTTGCAAACGCATTTCAAGGCTTAAATTTCCACAGCTTCAAAAAAATCTGGAGAGCTGCTCAGCGCTCGAGAGTCGACGCAAGTCCTCGTGGTGGTCGTGTTGAAAGACAACCGAAAATTTAGTCAACTTTTTCTCGGGAATCTCCGTGGGAAAATTCATTTTCGACGTAGATTTTAGCGGTTCAATCGGCATTTTTGGGGTCAAACTGATACTTAGCTCGAGATACTGTATAGTTTCTACCAGGTGCTCAGTAAAGCGTAACGCATAATAAGGCTCTTTGAACCTAATCCGTGTCATTTCTAAAATTCCTCCCGATTTTCCAAAAAAAAAGGGTCAGAAGCGATCGGTTTTGCCGGCACACAGGCTCGTATAACCCAGCCCGTAACACGACCCTATGAACTTTGGTTGTCCAAAACTGTGTATCGGCTGGCCAGTCAAGCGAAATTTTTGTATAGAGTACACTAGTAGATGCACCAATACTGTGGGATTCGAGTTTCAAGAAAATGAATCAAAAAATACAATCATTTATGTAGCACACAACGTCGTCCAAGTTCAAATGCCAAAAAAAATTCTGTGCCAGGCTGCAGATAAGACGTTTTGATTCGAGTGAGTAGCACTTTTGACCGTCTACTTTCGATCCCTACAACTCCCACCACCACAACAGCATGCACACAGTGCGGCACCTACGCCCAATACAATCTTGGGAAGATTGGACAACGTCCATCCACCCATAGCTACTTGTTGTAGCCTCGAAAACCAAGAACCACTGTCGATAGTTGCGCCAAAGAAACGACTTTGTGCCCAAGCGGCTGTTGAGCCTATATAAAGTTTGGTATTGCAAGAGGTATTTAGACAGTAAGTAAATGTACGATATGAAGGAAAAGGGAACGTTACCTTTAACAGGTCCCAATGGACCAAATCCAAAACAGCTCAATACGGGCCTAAAAATCCAAGCTTCGGGGACGAATAATATAGTAGCGGAGAAGAGTATCGCTTCGAGAATGCAAGGGTGCTGTTCTACGATATCACCTGTGTCATTTAAATAAGCGAGGATCAAAACAAAAGTTTTTTAAAGTGGGTGCATGTTTTGTAGGGCGAATACGTAACACAATCAAGAATAAGAAAAAGGATTCTACTTACCGAGGAGAACCAGAGCCGTCTCAATCCCCGATTTGATACCAGCAAAGTTATTCCTCGTATCCTCCTCACTCACACTATACCTACCCATAACATCCACAAGACCATCTTCGATACGATCCATAAGTGTCCCTATCAACTTAACACGTTCTGCGTGGTTAGGTGCAGTAGAAGGAGGGGGGAAGTCCTCTTGGAATTGGTCCATGATCGATTGAAGCTCATTGGAAAGATCAATCAATGGAAAAGGGGTTCGAAGAGTTGTTTAATTGTAGGTCTGCGTCCAAAATTCGAAAGTCAAAGGGAGATTTTGAGAGATTGGATAGAGAGTAACGGAGCTCGAGTGAGCGGGATTGAAGTTGGGTACGAAGGGCTTGGAGGCCGGGGGAGGTGACAGTAGAGTTGATGGTTGATTTGAGGGAGTTGATATCTTTACTTATGAAGGAGAATTCATGGGTTATACTTGAAATGAGGAGCTATGGATATATAGTAATATGCTGAGGAGAATAGTAGTATTAGAGACAAGTGAATGACATACGTTGGTATAAGCGATAATCTCATCTCCAAACTGGCTAGCATTGTCCCAAAATTTAGAAGGATCATCCTCTTCTTCGGTACTACGGATGTGAATATCGGAGAAGACTAGATAGGGTCAGGTCGTCGTATCAAATTGTGGCGTAAATGAAGAGATACTGACTGTTAGAGACTATAACGAACGACACAAATGTCAGTTCAGAACTAGCAGTAAAATCGATCGAATATACTGACATCGATTGGTAACACCCATAGATTTGATGCTTCCATTAAGCTGGACGTTAGTTGAAGAAACGAAAGTGCAAAGAGAGAAGAATAAGGTAGCGGGAAGGCCCGCAGTCAGAAGGCCTTGGACACGCATGTTTTTTTTTTTTTGAAATTGGAGCTCAGGTCGTGATAGTTGCAGTGAAAGAACGTTGTGTGGGCGACTCGGACACTTGTGTTTTATACTGGCTGAGAATGGAAATGCCGTCGACAGGGTTAACGAGCGCTTAACCTTATTGCAGACAAAGGAAAAGCAAGATTGACATTATAGAAATAGTGTCAAAAGCCTTCCTTTACCTGGTGATACGCTATTGCGTTTAAAACCACATTCCATCGAGGAATTTTATGAGGTTTCGCATTGCATTTTCTTCCAGCTGTTCAAGGAGTGTGAGTGGATCATCGATGATGAAGTCCTCTTTTTGACTTCGGCTATTTGAGGGACTTGTATTACCGCGTTTAGATAGAAGGAACATACGAGGGCGTTGACTTTAAAGCAATGCAAGTACAGATTGGTGGCTACGATTATATTACGAGGACGATTGAAAGGAGGAATCGTCGTTACACGCAACTTTTCGCCTCGGTCGGTCACCGATATGGTCTTGTTTCTCAAGACCTTTATTACCAATCCAAGGGTCGTCACTGGTGTGGTCCTGTTTGGATCAGAAGCTTCTGACTTCCCTGGCACCTGGCCAACACTGGCTTGGTGACGTTCCATGTCGAACTTGCCACGCTTGCGGTAGCCCACTTCACTTCAATGACCCAAGGGTAACATAGAGAATCAGTGGATATTGTCAACCCACTGGCGTAAACTTGTATTCTTTCTTTACTACTTCATACAATCAGATTGTTCGGAATCTTCGGATAAGAACTACAAATAACTGTAAGTCTGTATCTTATCTATCTCACGAATAGCTCTGACATTTCCCAATCTTATCACTGGCTAATGGTGCGTGATGATGAAATTCGAACCGTCAGGCAGGCATGATTTAACTTGGTCAGGCGATCCACCATCTATTTTCGACTGCGTATAAGAAGACAAACCTTTCGGACTCCCATGCCCCGATACTCTCAGATCTCTTTGGGAGTCGCCCTCAACTAAACGAGCACATTTAGTCTCCTCCCATCATCTACTTACCAGTATCTATCGGAATGGACACCCACGACCGCGAGCCAACAACCCTATACGACAAAATCTGGTCCAAACACGTCGTATACGACCCAGACCCGGCCGATGCCAATACACCAAAGCTAATCTACATCGACAGGCATTTGGTACATGAAGTTTCGAGCCCTCAGGCGTTTGATGGACTGTACGTCTTTAGCTAGAATGTTCCGACCTAAAAATCGTTACTTACCCATTGCTGGTTGTCGCGTGTAGGTGGTCAGCCAATCGCTCTGTACGAAGACCGGATTGTACGTTAGCTACAGCGGATCATAATGTTCCGTACGTTCCACCTTGCCCTTCTTCTTTCCCGTGTCTCTATACCACTAACCTAATTCACCGTTTCCATATACGATAACAAAAAATGAATTAGAACATCTCCAGGCCGCTTCACATCCTCGTTCCAAACCTCTGAATACATCAAAGAGCCCGCTTCTCGAGCACAGTACACAGCGTTGGAGAAGAATGTGAGAAAATCTGGGATTCCCTACTTTAGTTTAAGGGATACGAGACAGGGTGAGTAAGGTTTACTATTTCGCGTGTTAAAAGTATGAGTTAAGTTCACATTACACAGGTATTGTCCATGTTATTGGAGGAGAACAAGGGTTTATTGTAAGTAAAAAAATCACACAGAACTTCTCTTTGAACTTAGACAAGCTTCACCCAATGATCGCCATCCACATAGCTTCCAGGAGCCGTGGCCGTATGCGGGGACTCCCACACCTCTAGTGCGTTTCCATCCCAAGTGTTCACCCGAAAATAAAACATAATAACTGATTTTTCCCCAACCACGTACTTGACACCAACCCAGCCCTCGGTGCCTTTGGCGCCCTCGCATTCGGTATCGGAACTTCCGAAGTCGAACATGTCCTAGCTACCCAAACCCTCCGTCTCCGCAAATCCAAAAACATGCGAATCCTCATCCGCAGCACTCACTTACCCCTCGGTGTGACTTCCAAAGACCTCATCCTCCATATCATTCGTACGATCGGCACTGCGGGTGGTACAGGCCACGTCATCGAATATGCTGGAGACGTCGTTAAAAGTTTGAGTGTCGAAGCTAGGATGACGATGTGTAATATGTCTATTGAGGCGGGTGCTAGAGCGGGGTTGGTAGCTCCGGATGAGAAGACGGTTGAGTATTTGAGAGGGAGGCCTTTTGTTCCGAGGGTAGAGGAGGGATGGGATGAAGCGGTAGAGTATTGGAAGACGCTGAGATCGGATGAAGGGGCGAAGTGGGATAAGGAAGTCGTGATCGACGTGGAAGAGGTCGAGCCTACAGTTACTTGGGGAACTTCGCCTGAGGATAATGTTCCAATTTCGGGGAACGTGCCTCGTCCAGGGGATTTCCTCAATGATCCTTCGAAAGGGGAAGGTGTGAAGAAGACTTTGGAGTATATGGGATTGAAGGGCGGAGAGAAAATGGTGGATATAAAGATTGACAAAGTATTTTTGGGAAGTTGTACGAACTCGAGAATTGAGGATTTGAGGACTGCTGCTGGAGTTTTACTTGCTTTAGGTGCGGAAAAGGGAAAAGTAGCGGAAGGCATGAGGGCGATGGTAGTACCTGGGTCCGGGATTGTTAAACGACAGGCTGAAGCTGAAGGTTTGGATGTTATATTTCAAAGAGCAGGGTTCGAGTGGAGAGAGCCGGGGTGTTCGATGTGCATAGGTTTGAACGGGGATCAGTTGAGTAGTGGAGAGAGGTGTGCGAGTACGAGTAATAGGAATTTTAAGGATCGACAAGGAACGGGCGGTAGGACGCATCTGGTCAGTCCAGCGATGGCAGTTGGCGCTGCAGTAACGGGAAGGCTGGTCGACGTGAGGAACCTGGTAAAGCTTGGAAAGGAAAAGGAGAAAGAGATTATAAAAGGAAAGATGGGTACAGACTTGCCAGCTACGTTGTTTGACGATCCTTCTCCGATGCCAGTGGATAACCTTGACGAAGAACATTTTTCCAAGCCCGACGACACGTCGACGGCGACTTCGGGTTCTGGATCCAACGCAGATTCCCGTCGCGATTCCCGTCGGTTCACATCTGTCCATGGCGTGGCAGTTCCCATCCGAATGGAAAACGTTGATACGGATATGCTAGTCCCTGCACCCCTACTCAAAGGCTTGGGCAAGTCTGGATTTGCACGTGCGCTTTTCAATCGGTTCCGTTTCAAAACAAACCCCGATACAAACAAGGAAGAAGAGTTGGACTTTGTGTTGAACAGAGAACCATTCAGGCGTGCAAAGATTATGATTTGTGATGGGAGAAACTTTGGTTGTGGAAGTAGTAGGGAGCATGCGGTTTGGGCCTTGTGAGTAGATCGAAAAAAGTCGTGTTTGAGCTCGCGAGCTGATGTCAGATGTGTCTTTTTCCCGCGTCTAATCTCTAGAAAAGACTTTGGGATTACATGCGTAATTGCTCCTAGCTTTGGAGATATCTTTTTCAACAACTCTCTTCAAAATGGCGTTCTACTTGTTGTCCTCCCTCAATTCACTTGCGAAGAACTGGCTACTTATGCAGAGACTGGAGGCGAGATGGAAGTGGATCTCGTCAAGGAAGAAATTCGGTGTCTTGGACAAGATAAGGTCTTCTCGTTCAAAGTTGACCCCAACAACCGCGATCGTTTGCTCAAAGGTCTGGATGATATTGACTTGACTTTGTCAGTTGAAGAAAAGATCTCAGAATATGAAGCAAGGAGGAAGGAAGGGTGGAGGTGGCTGGAGTTAGTGTCGAGATTGGACGGAAATTTCAAGAAGAGGGTTATTGGAGGGTCGATGGAGTGGTAGGGCCGTTTTCTCCAAACAATTTGAAGTCTGTTTGTTGATCTATTGGTACTTTTTACGTCAAACATTGAACTTGAATATTTTGCTAACACTCACATCGACAGCATAAGCTGTTGGTTGTGTATCTGCTCACGGCATTACATAGATCTTCAAGTTAACCTCGATGATCCAGAGTCCGATTCCAGACTAAAGCTACCCATTATTATCATTCTTTTAATGAGGCCATGTTGATAGTGCATAGATATCTCGCTCTGTGGCCAAATGTCAATGCATTTAAGTATCAGTTCGTGACGTTCCAAATGTAGATACCTCATTTCCTACTACTGTATTCCAGTACAGTAGAAAGTTATGAAAGAAAATCTGGTGTTCCAGATTGCAGAACTTCCTGTCAAATAAGATTATTCCACAAGCCTGGACTGTGGCCTCAATGATCAAGGACTTAGGTATAATTCATATAATAACTCACTACTTAATACTTCATAAATATGGATGAAGGATCAGAATGCTCAAGAATTAGACATAATTTGGATAATTGCTCACTAGTACTTCATACTTATAAATGAAGGATCAGAATGCTCAAGAATTACTGATAATTATGAGAGTTGTCTAGCTCATTTGAGATTCCTTGATATTATCAACAGATTATCAGATATTATCTTTGTGCGGTTTTCAACCTGTGTGACATGTGATGGAACTTTCTTTCATCAGGCTACAGCAGTATACAATTAGACCTGTAACTTAGGTCCTTCTAATTTTCGAAGTTTGACGCAAGCGGAGCTTGACTTCGATAGAAGGACCTGCAGAAGTTGTCCGATCTTTGGCAGGAACGACATACTGTATAATTTCGACCATAGGTTCATGCCATGTTACGCGTTACGGCTTGGATTTGCAGTTCACTAGTTCAAATTACTATATATGGTAAGCTGCCGGCTGTGCCGGCAAATTTTTTACCCTTTTTGGTAGGTAAATAGCCCAGAAACGCCTTGTTATGCGTTACGAATGGAAATTTAGTATAGTTCATGACCCTCTGTTACGCGTTATGTGAACATCTGGTCGTAATTATACAGTATGATGTCATGGAAAGTCAGGTGGATATCACGCTCCTGCCTTTTTTGACTAAACCTATATTGGGAATGGCTGTGTTGTACGTTAGAATTCACTGTAGTAGCACTTAGCTCGCATCTTTACCTACGTGCAAGAGAGCTTTGAGACCACAAAACCCAGCTCGGCAGTCACTCCCATCAAGATCCGCACTATACACTTCGTTCTTTTTCTTTGCATTTATTCAAATCCTTACATTTCTGTGTCCTGCATCTGACTGGCCAGGGAGTGGTGGAGTAGGTGGCCGCTTGCATGGAGGCATGGACAATGAGTATATGTATAAAAGCAAGTGATATTCACAGTGTATCTAGCTACTGTGAACGACGATGACGGTCATGACCTGTCAAAAATTTATTCAATACAAAACACAGCCATTCCCAATATAGGTTTAGTCAAAAAAGGCAGGAGCGTGACTTCCCATGACATCATATGTCGTTCCTGCCAAAGATCGGACAACTTCTGCAGGCCCTTCTGTCGAAGAAAAGCTCCGCTTTCAAAAAACTTCAAAAATCAGAAGGGCCGACGTCACAGGCCTAGTATGCAATCTAAAATACAGTGAACCGCAAGGGGAAAGAGTGATTTTTGAGTGAAAAGGTAAGTAGTGAAACACAAAAGCTGTGCTATGCAGCATTGAAACGCAAAAGTGACACGCAAAAGCGAAACGCAAGATTCACCGGTGTTGATAATTGGGCGTGGCCGTCGCACGGCGGGAACAAACTGGGGAATCAAGCAGAACTCTTACAAATTTGACCCCATGGAATATCTGTCGTAGACAATAGTCTTAAGGCAGAATACCGTACACCCAAAAATAGAGAGAAACTATGACAAGTCAAGAAAAAAGGCTTATTTAATAATATTCCAATTTAAAAAAGAGTATCTACAAGTAAGCGCAGCACACGCAAATGCTGTCAAGCCCTAATCAGCACAGTAAGAGCAGAGATGGAAGATACCGGAGAAACAAGCAATGTGACAGATAAAAGACCGAGCAAAATTAGCACAGAGGAAGTCGGGACGGGACAAAAAGGACAGACCTCAATTGATTAGGTCCGGACTTTTGATCAGACATTTTGTCAGCTGAACCTTTAAGGTTCCCCGCACGTTGCGGAGCTGAGTAATCTACCTACCCGGGGCCCCATGGCCTAACATTTCGGCCAAATTTTTGTCCGGGTTGAATCAGACCTCTCTGAGAAGAGACATGATCATGCCCTGTGCCTTCGAAATAATCATGGAGATATATATATAGGTACAGATGTTGGTGATGTCGTGGAAACTGGTCCCAACACTTTCTGATAAGTCGCCCACACCCTTCGAATTCAATTTCTGCTTCCACCTGGTAAGGTTTCCGCCATGGAGGGGATCAATGCCTCAACGCTGAACGGTTTGTAAGTGTTCCCTGTGCTGAACACAAGGAAATGGTAACTGATAATTCTGTGCATCGAACAGTCGCCTGTATAATTGTTTTCATTTAATGGCTATTGGTAGGGCTTTTTCAGGAAACCAATTCACTTAACTGAAAAACCCAGTTATTCTTTATTATGATCATCTCTTGAGTCTGGGTAAGCGCGCTTTTTAATGCCAATTATCGTCGCTTATAGGCCGAGGGTAACTAGACCAAGAAATCAATCTCCTGTGGAAGAAAACTCCATGGAAGAAGAGCAGTATCCTTTTCTTTATCAACAGATATGTATCATTTCTCGGGAATATTGCATTGACGGTATTACTGCTGCATCCATCATTGAGCGATACGGTACGTGTCATACAGTCACTCTATTATTATGTCCTGATGGAACCATAGGTGTTAGTTTTCTCCCAGGACTATCAATTCAATGCCTCACTCCACCATTTCAGTTGCCAAAAACTTTGGGTGTGTCATAATATGCTGTACAGTTTCACGCAATCCTTTGTTGGAGGTATGTTCCCTCCATGTTCTCACAACTCATGTTCTCATCGTCGACAATATTCTCTGTTCAGTCCTTCTCTCCCAGCGTGTGTATGGGATGTATGGTTGCAGCAACCGTATCTTCAGGTTTCTTGTTGGTTTTACAATTGTCATGATTGGAGCGGCATCTGTACTCTGTCCATACTCCGTCCAATGGAACAAGCTGACCTTCTTATCTGCAGTTTGCAGCTTTCTATCCTGGTGACAGAGTGTCATACTTTTCTTCCCTCCAAGGGTGCCATGTTCTTTTACATCATACAAGGTGAGTAGCTATATTGTATGTCTTTTTTCTCCACTGCTCATAGCACTGTTTCCAAAATAAAGCACCCTTCGTCAGTTTTTCCATGACATTGAATTGATTCAATACCAGCTCACCATACACTGTACTCAGAGATAGCCTCAGCTTGGGAAGTCGTGTTTGTGTATGACCTTGTCTTGTTTAGTTTGACCCTGTACAAGGCTCATACAACGGTCCACGACAATATGGATTTTGTTGGAGCACTTGGCAGAAGATCTCTCATGCAGGTGCTTATCTCTGATGGTGGGTACACTTTTCAATCTAGCAACTGGACTCTTATGGCTTCTTTGTAGGATCTCTGTATTTTGTGTGAGTAGTAGAATTGGGCTCAAAGGCCTCCTTTTCTCAAACTCTTGTCTGCAGCGTGGTGGCTCTTTCTAATATGACCAATATTCTATCATTTTATGTGAGTGTTTTTGCCTTCTTCTAATGGTCTGTCTTTGCTTATTCACTGCAACAGCTGTTTGAGGTATGGGATCCTGCCAATTGTACTATTATTTGAGTCTCAATACCAATCATGGATTTTCAGGTGTCTCTCAAAGGAGGATTATCAACATTTGCGGGTTGGTACGTGAATTAATTTCTTTCTTGATGGGCTTTAAGTTTTAAATAAACTCATTCCAGCATCTCGGTCACGATGATGTCAAGACTGGTGCTCAATTTGCAGGCAGCAAATAGGGGAACAGAGTGGGATTCTTTTTCCTGGCATAGCTTGCATTTTGCTAGGCCCCCTGGGAGCTTTAGTCACCCAAATACAGCATAAGATATAGGATATAAGTATATATAAGTATATATGTATGTGAAGAGTTAAAATAATATTAACTCAGTCCTATACTTCTGATCGTGCCTTTAAATATGCTACTACACCAGCTTCAGGAGGAAAATCTCAGAGATTAGAACTGGATCTCACAAACTTTAAGCTAGCACAGAACCAAACTGAACTTTCAAGGCAGATTGTGGAGCTCACAGAAAGTGAAGAGGCAAGGTGATAGGTGGGTGGGGTTATTGGAAGAGAGGGTGGAAGGGAAAGGTAAGGAGAGGGCTGAGTAAGGATTTTGAGTTGCTTTAGTTGTCTTTATATAGTAATAGGTAGTATAGCACTTATCTTATCATCACTGTAAAACTTTGGATTTTTGGAAAAAGGGCTCGGAATGGTCGGTCTTCTTTTCATGTCATTACACCGGTTGGATTTAGTAGATATATTTGTACCTCATTGAGTTAAGTGTTCTATTGGATTACTTTTTACATTTCTAATGCATAATTCTTCTTAGTTTTAGATTTTGCATAGGTTTGCGGAAGAACTTGATTTGGAGCGGGATGCTCATTCAATCCATTGTCTTGAATACTTGCAGGACTCAAGCACGGAGCCGCCAGGTGATCCGACTGTATAATAGCAACAAAGACTTTCTTGGATGATTGGTGAATCCATCTTGGTGTTCATTTTCTGAGGTCAATACTACAAGGCTGAACCTGCAATGATGACTGGTAAACTGATCATTGTCCTCATCGTATGCTCCCGCCATGTCCTTCTAACAACTGCTTTTGGAAGAATAGTCTTCGTGAATGAGTACACTAAATGCTTTTGCAAAACTACAGTGACCGCAGTATGTACGACAAGTAATGAGCGATATCTGTACAGATCTTCTAATGAAATCACCGCTGTATCTGTGCCGCAAGAACCTTTAGCCGAAAGATGGATGATGCTTGGACACAATCTGTCATCCGGTGTATTCAAAGCATGGATGTTCAACAACCGATGTTACGAGAATCCTATCCTCGGGATGATACCTCAACATTTTCTCCAGCAAGTCCACAAGAAGTTCAATCTCTGTTTCTCCCAACCAAGTACCTGTCTTTCCAATCATATTTCCCTCACTCTCTTCAGGCGGATCATCCCTCTGACTGACCTCACACAATTCCTGGTGGAGCGGGGTCTTCTCTGAAGTTAGCAGAATCCCTTGTTTTATCTGCTCCTCCTGGGGCTTTGGCTTTTCGGACTCATCGAATCATATCTTTCAATTCTCTCACGAGCTCCACCACGGGTCTGGAAATCTACCTAGATTTTCAACCACCTGCTTGAGGATCGAGTTGTCGATACTTAAAAACCAGTCAAATAAAGCGGGCCCTCCTGATCTCAAATAGAATACATGCCAAAGCCCAGACATCTGAAGCAAAGCTTACTTTGAAGTCAAAGTACTTATCACTTCTGGGGAGATGTAGTGAAGCGGTATAGCAGGCTCATAGTTTGGAGGGGTTGATCAACAAAGAAAGATTGCCCAAAATCAATGATAAGGATGTCTTCTCGCAGAAGTGACGAAGAGCAAAGACGGGAAATGTCCACTGGAGCAACAACTTGTAAAGGAGAAAGAGAACCCGGAGAATAACCGTCTACAATATCTGTTTCCGGGTGATCTAAGTTCTGATAGACTTCGTCGTTTGACCATTTTTGAACGGAGTCGGACATGCAAAAAAGAATGTTAGATGAGTCTGCATAAAAACCAAAAAAACATGAACCAAGCCCGAGTCTGTCACCGATTTTGTTGTGTTTCAATTGGATGGCTTCGACTTCCTTGCGGTGGCCCAACATGATTTCACGGCAGAGGACTTCAGACTGAATGTTGTATGTATTAGAAATGTCTCTGAAATTGTCTGTTTCCGCGCTTCGACGAATCGCTAAGGCTTCCGAATCATTTCGTGCTCTTTGGACCAGGCTGTTCAATCGGGCATCCTTAGCTCTGCCATAGTCTTATCAAGAAATTAAGCATGTCCCGATATCTAGGATGTGAGAAGAAATTTTTTTACTGTCAGGCGGAGTCATTTTAAGGAGCGATTAAAGTAATGTCAAGATGCTCAACCAAACCCACTATATTATATCGGATCTCTGAATATATCCACCGCTTCTTTCTAAGTAAACTCAAGGATCTATTTGAGCTTTGCTCTTACTACATGAAAGATCTTACTGGTAGGTCTGCACTTCACCGTTACTAATGTTGATATTAGACGCCGTTAATGCTTTTACTTATCGTACAATTTGTGCTATACATAGCTTGAACTTCCACGATACTAATGACGAGACTCTTGTGAGTTATCACAACACAGAGTAAATCAACTGAGTCTATACAATCAATA
>ML179588.1:4454-22833 GCA_004369135.1 Dendrothele bispora CBS 962.96
GGAATGATGATGATGCAGGTATTTATGCTGTTAAGAAGCTTTGAAGAGTTGAGATCAATGTCTCATAAAATGGAACTTTTAGCCCGAGCTCGCCACTGATGTGATTCAAGTTGCATTTAGACCGGAAGGCTTCGACTTCTTTTTCCCGGAATCCGCTCCAAGATTTCGAAACGGAGTCCTGCGTGGATCTTTGTCCTGTACATGGATTCATACCACCTGAACGGGCGTTCACCTATCTGTAGACCTAAGTCATCCTAAATAATCGACTTGAATATCACCATCACCGATATCCTGTCGCTTCTGTCCCGAAATCTTGAACTTCGGCTATTTTTTAAATTTGATTCTATCGAAGTCTATGCTACCGTGATAGGACTCGTGCTTTCTTTCATGGACCAGTCACAATTAACTTGATTACGATAAAGATTCACCGGGGACATTATTTTTTTGCAACAACTGTAGGGCAAATGACATCAGTCATTTGATGCTTGAGAACCAATGATATGGGACTGGCTATTACGAGGCCAGAGCCTACGGTACCATCTTGAAATGAGTTGTAAGATATAAGAGCCAGAGGTTTGAGACAATTGTCGATAAAGCCCGTTGCCTACCACAGTAAATAGGACCGAATCTGATTCTGTGCAATTGATCTATTACTAGTGACATTATTCTATGGAAACCTGAGATCTCTCAAAGAGCCCTCCAAACCAAGACTGCCCCTCATCCGCCAATTGCTGGGAAACCTGAGATTGAATCCTCTGACTATTGTCACTTTCAAATTCATCCCCATTCAATGGTCCAGAAGCAAAATGCAAACTCTGACTGAATTGAGTTGTAGGTAAGGCTGCATCCATGGCTTCTTGACGAATATGTAGAAGCATTTGAGAGGTGAGGATGGAATGTATGGCCACCTGTGGCCTAGAGGAATAGTGAATTTGTTGTAAGTAGTATGATGCAATGAGTGATACATACCCTAAAAAAAGGATTGCATATCTTCCAGAAAGGAGTGTGGAAATTATTATATTATTATATTTGCAGCTGAGCTTGCTATATACCAAAAAAAAATTGGTGAGGGGGAAGAAAAATGGCGCTCAGATCACTTACCCAGAGTAAGAATATTGTATGTCAATCCTAGATGTATAATGATGAACAAGAGTATATCCAAACAAAGCCTGTTGATTTTACCATGCAAGAAGAATTTGAATATAAAAGACGTGTGACCCCCAGATTGACCTAATAAACCATGATGAGCAGGCATCTCAATAGAAGTGAAAATGCTGGACTCGGAATACCATGCTTTCTTGCCTTGAATAGTTAAAACAAGTATCACTGTGAAAATCATATTAGTGCTTCAGTATACATCCCAATCAGAATGATCAAACACACTTGTTTCATAGATCATCAGATACACAAGCAACATTATAGTATCATTTGAGTTGTCAAACAAGAGAGGACAGAGCCCAAACTGGTTGGGGGTGATAGACTCATACAAATCTAACACAAGAAATGTACACAACTTGTCACAGATGAAAATCAAGAACTCACCACCAGCAGATAAAGTGTTATAATGGTATTGTGAGTCATGCAACGACACAGACACAGTCATGATAGGCATTGGGATAAGAAATCCAATAGCAAGCAAGCAGGCTACCTTCCAAGAGTTTTCCCAAAGTGCCCACACTCTTAAAGATAAAATCACTAGTAATGTATGAATAATGAGGTAGAAGTATATTGACAAGGGGAAGGTGAAATGCTCACCCTCAGCTATGTAGATTTCAATAAATATTAGAGCTAATTTATGGATACCATAAATATTATAAATGATGAAAAGAAAAAGCTTTCAAAAGGTACACTCACAAGCTGTGGCCTCACTCAAAGCTTTACATGTCCCTAAAGCTGCAGATCGGCTCCTGTTCACTGAGAAACAAACTGTATCAGTGACAGTGGGTTTTTATCCGACAGATCCAAAAAGACTGACAGTGAATTGTGACTATGGCTCCAACAAAAGGTAGATACCTTGTAAGAAAATAAAGAAGTTTTCCAAACTTCCAAGGAGCTTTCCAGACCAGTTGAATCTCTGCATCTGTCAAATTAATAGGGCCAGGAACAGTAAGTATATGCAGCTGTATTCAAGTTGAGATTGACAGACCAAGTGAGATAAGGAAATCATAAACCTAATTCAACATCAAACACTGGATATTCACAGAAAACAGAAGGATTAGAAACCAATATTGTCAGACCAGCAACTGGAAGCAGTAGGAAAATATTAAAAAACTGAGAAATTGAGTGTAACTTTATCTCAGACTAACTATCAAACATCTGTTAGACATTGGAACCAAATTTAACAGTATTGAGATACAGTTTTCAATGTACAATGTTTTAACGCACCAATTCATCCTGAACACCTACGAGGTAAGAGACAGCATGTGAGTCAGCAGAGGAGGACATAGTTCAAGTTCAAGAAATGTGCTGAGGCATCAGACAACCTGTATCATACTGAGACTGATGAAAACTGTCACTCGGAACAACAAAATTTGCTACGATTGAGGTAAGTCGCATATGGGACTGATGATGTGGCCTGGGTTTGCAAATCAGCAACAAGAGGGTAATTGAGGGAGTCACACACTGACAACTTGAAACTGACATCACTGCACATGGATCTTATTGACAGTATACTAATGCTCCACACCAATAGAAATATCGACTGGACTTTGTTTCAGGAATTCAGTGAGATGATTTGTTTTCAAAATTTCAACTACGATGGATCATGATCGTGATGAAAGTTGTACTAATTTTTTATCCATAATTCATTTATGCTGAAGGAGACAGAACCCAGGGTACTGTGCTGGTGTGCTATACAAACATGACTAACTGCTTTTTCAAAGCTCAAATCCTTGTGATAGTTCTATGATAATATTAAGGCCTGAAATTTTGCATTCACATAGAGACCACCCTGATCTATCTTTAGTTGAAGATTTATTTTCAGAAGATACAGTCCCGGGAATGATGATGATGTAGTTATCATGAAGTTGAAGTGGGCCATCGCTGCGCGTGGCAGATACGAGGCCAGGTTTTTGACAAGCGGCCCGACTTTGAGCGGAATCTTCCGTGTTTGAGCTCCAAATGGGGATGGCACACGGTTTCGACACAGCCACCTGCTGCGAGCTCAAGTTGAGTAAGGACGAGTCCTTCGTAAACTCCGGCCTCGTAATCAAGCTTGAAGGAGTTGAGATCAACATCTCGTATGACAGTGAAACTTTTAGCCATCGATGTGGTTGTGTTCGGACCAGAAAGCTTCAACTTCCTTTTCCCTGAATCCCGCCCTCCCAAATTTCAAAACGGAGTTGCGGAGATCTTTGTTCTGTACATGGATTCATACTGCTTCAACAGCAGGGGTGTTCACCTATCCATAGACCTAAGTCATCCTAAAAAATCAACTTGAATATCACCATCACCGATATCCTGTCACTTCTATCCCGAAATCTTGAACTTTGGCGATTTTTTAAATTTGATTCTATCGAAGTCTATGCTACCGTGATAGGACTCGTGCTTTCTTTCATGGACCAGTCACAATTAACTTGATTACGATAAAGATTCACTGGGGACATTTTTTTTGCAACAACTGTAGGGTGGTAAATGACATCAGTCATTTGATGCTTGAGAACCAATGATATGGACTGGTGAACCCAAGGCGAGAGTTTACAGTATGACCTTGAAGTGAGTTATAAGATATAAGAGCCAGAGCCCACCAGAGGTTTGAGAATAAAGCCCATTGCCTACTCCAGTAAGTAGGACCAAATCTGACCCAGTGTTTTTAGGTGCCATTGATCTAACTACAACTATTACTAGTGATGCTATTCTACAGAAACCTGAGATCTCTCAAAAGGCCCTCCAATAGTGTTCGAAAAGTCCGGTTCAGTCCGGTTCAAGCAAGAATTTTCTGAACTCTGAACTGAACATTAGGTCCAGTTCAAAAATTTTCCGAACTTTGGACTGAACTCCATGTTCGGTGAACTTAGGTCCAGTTCAGGTTCACCCAGAGTTCGAACGCGTTCGGACTTTTTTTCAGTAAAATATTATCTTTTTTTCTAATATCTTGTTATATTTTTTTGAGACTGTGATGACAGTGGCCTGGCCTTTTCTACAACAACTATGGAACTCCTTGGTAGAGAAAGGCAGTTTTTATGGGCGAAATTGCAAATTGCAATCCGATTCTCCAATCAAAGAAATGCAGATACTTGTGAGATGTGTACCCAACACACATTTTGGGGGCCTCTTCAGTGTGTCATTTGCAGTACTAGAAAAAATCTTTCTTGCAGATTCACTCAAACATGTTGTATATCATACTATATAAGCCATTTTCAGTGGTATCTGCAGTATAGGTCCGGACACGTCCGAACGCGTTCGAACGTGTTCAGTAATTCTGAAGAATTTTTGAACCCCGAACTGAACCTTCAGTCCGGTCCAAAATTTCTTTGAACTTTGGACTGAACTTTGCGTCCAGTCCGAGAAAGTTCGGTTCGAACCATGGTTCAGAACTGGACATTTCGAACACTACCCTCCAAACCAAGACCGGCCTGAGTTCACAGTCACCAACTGCTGAGAAACATTGTTTTCAAATTCAATGTCATCCAGTGGCTCAGAAGCAAAATGTAAACTCTGACTGAATTGGGTTGGGGTTAAGACTGTGTCTATTGTTTCTTGACGGATATGTAGAAGCATGCGAGAGGTGAGAATGGAATGCATGGTTGCCTGTAGACTGGAGGAATGGGTAGATTAATTGGGATGGTATAGCAAATGGGCCACTATGATGCAGTGTTCAGAGTGACACATACTCTAGAAACAGGGCTGTATATCCCCCAGAAAGTGTTGTTCGGACAATTATATTTGCAGCTGAGCTTGCTATATGCAGATAAAAACAGTTGGTTAGAGGTAGAGATCCCCACGGATACATCCGCGGGGTATCCGTGCTCATACCCGCGGGTTTTAAATTTTTGAAAATCATACCTGTATCCGCGACCTACCCGTGGGAACGGGTATCCTCAACCCGCGGATGCAAACCTGCAGGTAGCACGGGTACCCGCAAATAAACACACATTGATCAAAAAATATTCAATTTGACCTTGTTATATGTGTTTTGTGCATATCTTTTTCATTTTTCATTCAATATTTATGCTAAGTATGCCAATATAAAGGTCATTCTCACTGCTCTAACTTTCATTTATGAAGCATGTTTTGGTTATGAGTATTGGCAGAGTTATTCATTTTGCAAAAAGGTCGTAACTTCATATGTATTTGGGATATAACTTCCTAATTTGCCATTCATTTTTGATGTGTAGTGTATCAAATTGAAGGAATTTTTATTTACTACAGCTTTTATTTCTAGAGGGTTTCATAAAAAAATTTATCTGTAAACTTATTCAATAGACCGTATCTGCAACGGGAAATTTGACCGTTTTTTGTTGGTTCAAAATGGTCTATTTTCTACTAGGCTCCACCTGGTCCCAATATTTCCAAAATGTCGATAACTCACCACATGTCACACTCATGAGTCGTCAGTGTCGCCTCCTAGCGTGTTTTTTGAAGGCTTATACCGGAAACAGCAGGAAATTGTCGGCTTGGGAGCAGTGGTTGAGATACTGGCAGATTGAAGATCAAAAAGATCACAACAGTCCATCGCTATTGACAGACTCCTCCTACTCGGAGTGACAGTGTCACAATTTTTTTTTGCGTCTGGCTGACTTTGAACGAGCATTTTCTACTAGCCCCACTTCCATTTTTATGAGTGGAGCCTAGATATTTCCCGTTGCAGATACGGTCTAATATGTTCACTTTTTGCAAAAAGGTTGAGTATTTGGCATATAACTTCCTCATTTTCCATCCATTTTTGATTTTTAATATATCAAATTGAAGGTATTGTAATTTGCTATAAATTTCATTTCTAGAAGGTTTCATAAAAAATTTATTTGTAAACTTATTCAATATGTTCAGTTTTTGCAAAAAGATTGTAACTTCATGTGTATTTGGCATATAACTTCCTTATTTTCCATCTGTTTGTGATGTTTTATATATCAATATGAAGGGATTTTTATCTTATATAACTTTGATTTCTGGAAGGTTTCATCAAAGTTTTTATCTATCAACTTATTCAATATGTTCAGTTTTTGCAAAGAGGTTGTAACTTCATGTGTATTTAGGACATAACTTCTACATTTCCCATTCATTTTGGATGTTTAGTATATCAAATTGAAGGGATTTTCATTTACTATAACTTTTATTTCTAGAAGGTTTCATGAAAAAACTTATCTGCAAACTTATTCAATACTACAGATACCTGCGGATACCCGCGGATACAATTAAATATGCCAGAACAGAGACCTGTATCTGTAGGATACCCGTGGGAAACGGGTACCTGTATCCGCGGGTTCATCAACCCGCAGGTTTCCCACGGGTGAAACCTGCAGGTACCTGTGCCACGGATACACCCGTGGGGATCTCTAGTCAGAGGGAAGAAAAATAGCCCTCAGATGACTTACTCAGAGCAACAGTATTATATGTCAATCCTAAATGTAGTAATGGTGAACAAGAGTATGTCCAAACAAAGTTATTTGTTGAACTTACCATACAGAAAGAATTTGCGTATGAAAGAAGTTCTTCCAGATTGACCTAATCACATAGATCATGATGAATAGACAAGTTGATAGAAATGCAAATGCTGGAATACCATGTTTTCTTGCTTTGAATATGGTCAAAGCAAGTATTACTGCAAATTCATTCATGTCACATGGCACTTCAGTATGACATATCTCAATCGGAGTCGAACACACCTGTTTCATAGACTGCCAAATATGCGAACATTACTATAATGCCATTTGAGTCGATGAGAAAGGGAAGGCAGAGCCCAAACTGGTTGTGGAGAACAGATTCATAGAAATCTAATACAATGAAAGTACACATCACAACTTGTCACTAATGAAAACAAAGAACTCACCACTGTTATCCTGGGATTGTGGAGCACGCAATAACACACAAATACTTACGATAGGTGCTGGGATAAGAAATCCAATGACAAGCAGGCAAGCTATTTTCCGAGAATTCCCCCAAATTGCCCACACTCTTAAGAATAGTATCACTAGGAATATGAAGTTAATGAGGAAGTGTATTGACAGTAAAGGTGAAATGCCCACCCTCCGCTGTATAGAGTTCAATAAATATTAAAACTTTTGGATGGGGATCAAAAATGACAAAAAGAAAAGAGCTCTCAAAAGGTAACACTCACAAGACATTATTTTGCTCAGAACATTACATGTCCCCAAAGATAAAAATCGACCCTCGTTCACTATAGGTTCAAATGTATCAGTGTCAATATATTTTGACCCGACAGATCTGAAAGACTGACAGAAAACTTTGACTACGGCTCCGGCAAAAGCTAGATACCGCGTGAGGAAATAAAGAAATTTTCCAAGCTTCCAAGGAGCTTTCCAGACTAGCTGAATTTCTGCACCTATCAACTCAATAGAGCCAAGAACAGTGAGTATATGCACCCATATTTGAGCTAAGATTGACAGACCAAGTGAGATAAGGTAATCATAAACCTAATGCAAGATGAGCCATGACATTGGACATTCACAGAAACCAGAAAGATTAGAGACCAATAATGCCAAACTTGCGACTAGAAGCAATAGGATAATGTCAAACAACCGAGAAATTGAGTGGAATATCTCAAACTAACTATCGAACATCTGTTAGATATTCGAACCACATTAAAAGCGATTTTTTAATACAAATACTGTCTTGACGTACCAATTCGTCCTGGTTACCTACGAGGTAAGAGACAGCGCGCGAGTCAGAAGTGGAAGACATGATTTGAGTTCAAGACGGGACTTGGATTCAGCCGGCTTTAAACCGCACAGTTTTAATAGTAATCAATCGATATAAAAAGCGAGATTTCACCGAATGCTGTGGCCACTTAGACCACTACTTAGCTTGAGTCTAGTTAAGTTTAGCCTGGCCCAATGTGTTGAGGCATCAGCCTACAACGTTACAACATTACCCGTCACTCGGAACAACAACCCATGTAAGTACAGTACTGATGCTTGGTTCAAACCACGAATGAATACGAATGAGCAAGTATGCCGTTCACTTGCAACTCGATCTATCATCTAAGGTGACTACGCATAAATCTCATCGACAGTGTACTTATCCTCGATCATGGTAAGAACACCAACTATGACGTTATTTTTCGATCTAAAATACGAGTGCTTGGTTGGCCGAAATTTCACACGGCACTGCTTACTTCCGAACGCACAAAGCTCACTCCAATGAGGAGCCCGACACTGCCCACGTTGCCTTAGTCCACTGCTGATGTGTCGCGAGAGAGGTGTCAGCATCCAATGAAGCTATGCCGAGGTGCTCAAGGTGCGCAGTTTGCACGTGTCAAGTCCTTCAACTCTATCTTCACTGCTAGGTTTATATATTCAAGTTTCAAGCGTCTATTCGTGGGTTTTACACTCACAGGTTACGGAAAACACCCCCATGCTATATTGAATCCAGTCACTGGATCCGCTCGTTCCAATTGCTGGTTCCTCTGGTTCCAGTCACTAGTTCCGCTCGTTCCAGTCGTTCCAGTGTTGTTTAGAGAGGCTTTTGGCACTAGAGCTAGCCTCCTATAATACGTCTCGTTTTGAGACTGCAGGTAACCTTTATCACTATGTCCCTTAGCCCCGATACCCAAGTCAATTCACAGACTGCCGCTCTTTTTGCAGAATTCCAACTATTCAGAAGTCTACTTTCTCAAACTAATGCCGCTCCTTTTCCTGCCCCTGCTACTCCTGCCGCTCCTTTGCCTGTTTCTTCCAATGGTTCCTACCCACCTCCCAGCGTAATACTCGCCCAACCGACTCTTCCAAACCTCTCTGCAGGCTCCATTTCTGCCTCTCCAGGTTTAGGTTTCACTCATAACCGCTTGGATACCCCTGCTACACATACGCCAAACAATGCGCCTTCTACCCAGCCTCTGCCACCCCCACCCAGCACAATACAGCCGTATCGATCCCAAATGCCTAGCAACGGCTATCCTGCTGAAGCCCATACCGCTGCTACTGCTCCAGTCGCATCATCGATCAACCCGTTCCGTGATGGGGGCTTTCGTGACCTGATTCCTGAAGTGAACGCAGACCGTTTGGCTACAGGGGCTCGCTACCGTGCAGCACAGCCAGAGCCTTTACCCAGGCGATCTACTAATGCCGAACGTGGAAGCAGGCCTCAAAACTCCAACTCCGGCCGCCCAAGGAGGGTTAGAGGCCGCGCTGTTCACCCACCGTGTCTTGCTCGGGAGAGGCCGTCCAACCCAAGAGATTCTGTGTTTGTTTCAGAGTCAGGGGAGCCGCTCTGCCGGCTTCAGGTCAACATCCACCTGAGGAGTGATGAAGGAGTGAGTTATTCTTATTGAGGTTTAAAGTGCTGTTTCTAACAGGTTTGTAGAGTAACAGGTCTCTTTTCCATACAACTCGTGCCAATCAAGTTGATGCTTTCCGCTCTGTGATGTGTTTAGCACCTCATTTTGAACTGCCTCTCGACACAACCGTCTTGTCCATAATGAACCTTGTTTACGATCATCTCGTTTCTTGCCAATATTCTTACTCTCTTCCGCCTCCGTCAGTGGACCTACTTGGAAGGCCAGAGCCTCCGTTTCTTTTGCTTGAATTCACCAACTCCGGTCGGAGAAACACCAATGCCAACAGTGTTTTTCTGCGAACCGCACGGCCGAACCATGCTCTCACAGTCAATCAACTGCTGGTCCAACACAACGTAGCTATTGCTGCATGGGCTGTGAGGGAGGGATACTTTCAAATTCATTTTCGTAAGCCTACTGCTCTGACTGCGCTGTGCAGGCTATTGACTTCCTTTTGTTGACCCCCTTTATCAGTACTCGATGCTGACCAGGTTGAAGCGGACTTTTCTCTTCAAGAGGCTCGACTTGGCACCGACTCTGTTGTTCGCAGGCATCACTGTCTTGCTGAGCGTTTCCACTACCCATGGTACTTTGGCCTTGATAACAGAACGGCCATTCCGGACACTGAAACAGGATATTGTGATTGTGAAGAAGAAGACAGTGATGAAGAAGATGGCGAGGCTATGGAGGTCCAGACCTCACTTGTCAACAGCGACCACACGGAGCAGGCCACTCATGCCCACGTCGACCGCATGGAGGCTCAGGCCACTCATGTTGACAGTGACCGCATGGAGGTCCAGGTTGCTCATGCCAATGGCGAGTTGGAGGAAACTGTAAGTGTTCCTTTCCTTTTGCTAAGAAAGAAAATCCAGGTTAATACTTGTACACCGGTTTGGATAGGTCGCACCTACAAGACCACCGAGCCCAATGGCTGTTACACCACTCCCGCGCCGCCAACCTGTCATATTAGAGCCAAGGCCAGACAACACAAGCATTTCAAGATCATCAGCCAGCGACACTGCCGTATTGCCACCTGGTTCTGGTTCCTCTGGCCCTACACCCTCTCATGGGTCAGTTCCAGGCGCCTCTGCAACAGCTGCAACTGCAGCAGACCCAAGAACATACACCATTCCCTTCTCACTGTTTCCTTCAGGGTTCAGTTTGCAGTCGGATGTAGACCCGTTGTTAAGCGTCAACGATCTTGACCGCTTCCACAGCCGTGTTTTGAGGTCTGCTTCAGCTGGGATTACCAACGCCCCCAGGCTTCACATTCAGGGAGCTACTGCAGAGGACGCTGCACAAGATTTACTCAACACTGTGTTAAAATGCGTCCGGGATAATGACTTTGGGCCTATACTTTGGCGGGTTCGCCTTTTTGAAATGTCAGTTTTTTTTTTTTTCTTTCTGTTGGTATCGATTAACGATTCAAACAGAGACTCTTTGTCACAAGGGGAGGGTGTTGAAGCGGAAGTCGTTTCTACAGCTTGGAAGGTCCTGACACGAAAATTCTCATACTTTTTTCGAATGGCAGCTGGAGACAAATGTTCACTTGCCATATCAGTACCTGACGAAATGTCTGCTCTGCTACCCCCTTCACGACTTGAAGACATGGCAGTGCTTGGAGCTATGGCAGCTCTGATGGTAGCTTATGGAAAATACCCTGACCCACTCAGCCCTGCTATTCTACAGTTCTTCATTCATGATGCTGATCCCCGAGCGTTAACCCAGGCCTTTGTTAGTGAGTGGCTCCCTGAGCTTTTTGCCGACTTAAGACACTTCCAAGAAGTGGGTCCTAGAGCCAATCTGGAATCTTTTGGGGAGTTTTTTGCCGCTTTTACCAACATGGAGGTTTGTGTTCAACAACTTGCTTTCTCTACTCAGTCTCAAACTGCGATTTTCTAGCTTTCAACCGTTAACTATGTGCGATCAGAAGCATTCCATGACGCTTTAGCTGCAACGATGCTATACCAGGCAACCATAAGCTTCCAGCCCCCTCGTCATGCGGAAATACAGTGGTTCTTGAAAGGGTTCAGCCTTCGTTGTTCTAATGGGTTTCGATTCACCAAGGTAGGCATTAAATGCTTTGAAATACGCCAATAGCTGCTTACTTCTCAAACCTATAGGCTATCCGATCTTTTAGTGGTGGCTCTATGACCTTTTTGTCGCTTTTAAACCTCTCCCACATCTCTGGCTATGAGTCCATTAAGGAATACCTCCATATAGCATCAGCAAACTCCCTTGAATCTCCAATATCCGATGCCTTAGGCCAGCCCTTTCACTTTAGCACGTTCGTCAACGATTTTCTTAAAGGGTCAGGTATCCCCTGTAACGACCAAAGGTGGATGGATGCTATCAACCATTTCCATCCCATCGTTCAAGACGCCTTGATAAATGTTGACAAGCCTTTCTTTCGAGGACAGATGTTCTTTTGGGCAGTAACTGGAAGCCCTGAGATACGAGCTGATCTTCAGGAATCTGGCGTTGAGGTGAGTTTCATGGCAATATGTTCTCTTTGTTACCTGATGTTTCCGGATAGGTTGCTCTTGTTTCTGACCATGATCCAAACTACGTCGGTCACATGGGACCTGGTGAGGGCAGGTCTCGTACTCGGCAAGCTTTCATCGACAATGGCAAGCTCTCGTTCAGAACTTGTTCAGCTGTTGTACGGGTACCAGCTTCATATTTCGTTAAGGTCATTCGCCAGTGCCAAGAAGATAACAGCTCCCCAGGGTTGCAATTGGAGCATTGGTTCTTGGTTGAGCTGCTAAGTGCTATTGGGAAACATTCTATGCTTTAACATACTTTTCTATACCTTCATTGAACCCTCGTCACTCATTGTCAGATTGCCCTTCAGGGGTTAGTTTACCTTTTTTACTCTAGTTAGGCGTTTTAATGATCGTTGTTTACTCCTGTACCCATGTTATACCTTTGCTGCACCAGATTTTTAAACTTCTGGGGATGCTAGTCTACTTACGCTATTACCATCATTTTAATGTCAAGTGATACTGCTTTTCATTCTGTTTGTTTCTCGCAAGGTTCATTTCACACACTGTTTTGGAAAAACAGGAATACATGAATAGGATTTTTGCGTGCATAGTTATTGCTTCCCTGCAACTAAACTAGCACAAGTCCCCTCTGATTAGACACACACTCATGGTCATTGAACCTCCCACACATGCTCCCTCTACAGGATAACTTCTAAACAACGCAATTAACAGGGTTTTACTGTTCTTCGAGTTGGCAAAGAGACATAGAAATCCGAGGGCTGGTTTCATAACCATGGATCAGATACGTTCTGCTGGAGCTGGTATTCCATATAACCCTATATAGTCCAACATGACTATGAGCGTGAATGGTTTGCCTCCTTTCACTGCAAGTACTGTATCTTTCTTTATTTACAAGGAGAGAATGTTTTTAAGTACATTTGAAGGTTGGAGTAAGAAAAAAGGTAAAATCAAAAGTTTTTGACCTTGTATTTTACTGGTCATCTTGAAATAATCAATGTTCATGATCTTTACAGAAAATAGTGTGGAATCAAGAGCTTTAGAAAAGTAGGTATTTAGTCCATAGTAATCAAGAGCTTTAGCAAAGTAAGTATTTAGTCCATAGCTGCTTCTCTGAGACCTTGTCTCTTTTCAACTTGAACATGTTTCTTTGCTCTGTTAATATCTTTTCTTCGGGATGATTTGTGAGCTCCACACCCTTTCCCTCCACGTAGACGTGCCACTTGGATAGTTTCTCTTCCTGGAAGCATTGTCCCATGCAGCTTATTAGCATCAAAAGACCTGTGAACATATTACTGAGACATCGGGAAAACTGCACATACAAAAATTACTCACCATAGCATATTTGCCTCAGTAACAAAGTAAACTCCATACGCCAAATAGACAAAGGCAAATTCGTCCCATTCCTTCTTTCCAAACCACTCCAACTGACAACAGAGTCCATGACCAGCATCTCCCTCACTATGAATGCCTGCAATATAGTTCACCGCACGATACATAGTTGCCCCATATCGTCCAACACGGCCACAATCTGTTGTATCATCCTTGAGCTTTCGAACTAAACTAGGGTAGATTACCCTTGCTGTTTCCTCAAGAACAAGAGCATCCTAAAAATGCATCCAAAAATGAAAATTTCTGCTTAAAAGATATTAGACCTACCTCAGCATGATTGTGAAATAAGTCAATTCCTTCTTCAACAGATCCCTGATCAGAGATTGCCATTCCCTTGTAAATATCATATCCATCACCAGGAGCACCACCTGCAGGTAGCCGGGCACCCCATCCTGTCATACTACCCTCACCCCATCCTGTTACTTTCTGGCCTCTGTGGAAGCTCGTAGTAGCTGAGGCTCGAGAATTATGCTCGCAGAGTATGTTCAATCTATCAGGGGTCCATGCCTTGTATTTGACAAAGTCAAGCTGTAAGTTTCAGTCAAAAAAATTATAGATATAATTCAGTTGAGAACAATATACCACTTCATCATCTTGTTCATTTTTCTTGAGAAGGAAAATGTGCTGATTGCACCTAGCAATTTTTTCAGGGTTTGGGCATACTCGTTTCAATTTGAAAGTGTCTGCGTGGTACAATCAAAGTTATAAAAATTACCAGAGATAGGGTTCACCAAGAGAAGTATACCTGATTTGAATTCTGCCTTGACAAGTAACTCTGGAAATTTGTCCACGCTTGGCCTTGCTCAGTGGACTTCTATGTATTATATCCCATTCAACCTTTTCTGCCTCTGTTCTCTGGGTATCCTCCTGCAATCTGGCCATACACCCCTTATCCCTTATAGAACCCCAATAGGCCAAAGTTTTTTCAAAAACATCATGAGTAGGATCTGAAAGACTAGGCTGATTTCTTTGATGATCCATTTGCATTTTCAAAGCTTCCCTGTTGGCAGTAGTGTCACGAATTTCCCCTGTCTTGATCTCTTAGCCCCTATCTCTCCCTATATATTTCTTTGTTACTATCACTTCGTTGTTATTTCCCATCATCATCTTCCATTCTTCATATCACCAGCTTCTCTTCCATTCTTACCATCAGCTTCTCCCTTGATTGATACTTCTTTGCTTCCATTCTTTGATATATATCTCCATGGACACTCTTAGCTATTCATTACTTGTCATATATGCCGATGGTCATTGTAGATAGATCCCTAGCTTGTCCACTTCGTCTTTTACTCTGCACTGCACACTGTAGTCTGTACTGCATGAGCTGGCACTTGGCTGCTCACTTATCTATCTATCTATTGCCCTGACTTTGGTGTGACCTGGGTGGTACACTGTTCTTAGACCTTGTTTCTGACACTTGGACAAGCTAACCCCTTACACCCACTTCACACTCTTGAACCTTGGCTAGCCCTCACAGTCTTTTCTCTCATCTTGGATGCCTACTATGCCTATTTATCACCTTGATTCACCCTGGACCCTCTGCCTGGACCCTTGGACCTTGGAAACCTTTGCTCTGTGATGACACTTGGATTTGCATTGATGGATGGATTTGGAGACTAGGTGAAGTCAACCTTTGAATATTCTCAGTACCCCAGATAACCCAGCACCAGTCTTCCACCCTCTCCATCCCATAGCACATCCAATCATGACCCCAACAATGACCCCACCATGACCTATTTATTTATCCCTTGTCCCTTGTCCCTCGATTTCACCCTATCCTAATTCTGGTCTCCAACATCAGTATATGACAACTTGATGCACCAGTACTGCCCTAGAGGTGCTCTATGTTTTGCAGGAAGCAGCATATCACCTACCCTTGTCTCTTTGAGATCCAGTTAACATAGGTCTGGCTCATTGATCCCCAGTTAAGCCTTGTATTTCCCTTGCCCTTGATCTTTGAAGGTTTCAGTTGACGTGTGTCCTGCCCTTCTCCAACTCTCTATTCTCAGTCCCTGATCCCCTGAGTTCCAGTTGACGGTTGTCCTGGCTTTCGCAGAGACCTACTTCTTTAGCTACGAATGCTACTTGTCTACTCTGTTGTCCGTCAGCCTCTTCGTCTTCAATCCTTTATCTCAATCGAGGTACAGATATCTAACATGAGACAGATGAACGATAGTAAATTATAAATATCTAGGAAATAAGAATCAATCGATGATTTCTAAGGATTCTAAGGACTCAAGGGGACATCTCAGATAACAAACTCTTACATGAAGAATACAGAAGTTCATACTCAAACGAAAACACATTCCTAATTTCATATCTACAGAAGTCTCAGACCCCCTTCATTCCGACATCTTTTACTATTACTAGAGTGACAGAGACATTTCGAAACGGAAGACTGATGCTACTGGAGACAGAGAATAAGGAGACAAAGGAATAAGGAGGTACCTCGGTTGTAAGTATGGATAAGGACTCCCAGATGTCGGGGAACACTCTTCATACGTTCTCGTTACACAATGACGACCTGCGTGTTCCAGGTCTTGACTTCTATCTTTTTGTGTAACAAACCGAAACCGACAGTTCTCAGGGGTCCATTCTGAACGATTCATTGTCGATATTAGGATGATTAAGAACACTTTTCTGTGTGTTCGTTTAGGACCTAAAGTAGGCGGTTACGGAGGTGGACAAAGGTGTACTTAATTGTTGGGTTCTAGAAAGACTGTCGGACCGTAAAAAACAGCTAATGGACGACCGGTATCTAAAACCTCTATCATTGTTAGGGAACTTGAAACTGTTCCTTCGAAACCTAAAAGTTAGGTTTCGGTAGTAGTTCCATATTAACCACGTTCAAATTGACAGAGATGGAGTGTTTAAACTGTCCGGTAACTAAGGAGGTTGATGATATTACAACAACTTCTTTAACCTTTACCTCATGTACGGAAGTTTAGTCTTGTATGATGAGTGTGATGTCTGAGTCTTCTAGGTCTAGACCTCCTGAGTCTGGACCTCGGACTTCCCAAACTCAAATGACTAGGTCTTCTGTTGGGACGATCATGAAGAGTCCAATAACTAAAAGACAAACCGGAGAGGAGAGAGTCTACACTCGTACCTTAGACGAGTTTCGAATTCAAGGGTACTCGTATAGACTCCTTCTACAAGGCCTGAGACACATGTACTTCAAAATACTTACCTTTGACTCCAACCTTTTTTAAAAAGAATTGAAGTTAGGACATTCGTACCCGAAGATATAAATACTACTAAAAACGACTCTTAAAGTAATCCCTGGTCATAGAAGATCTTGAAGGAAACTGCTAGAAAAAGTGCTAGCTCCTCTGTCTTTCCGTTTTTTCCTATTAAGTCCTGACGTATACTTTGCAGCGTCCCGAGACTTATCAGACCAATTCCTTTACTTCCTCTTTCCTTTGGTCGAAGAGTTCCTCCTCCCTCCGAAAGCCTTCGAGTTTCATTCTAAGTTTAAAGGTCCACGAATGTCTACAAAGGTCAAACTGCCAGTAAACGTCTTGAGTCCGAATCCTTTTCAGTAGTTGTTCTAGTGGAGTGGTCATATAACAAGACTAATACGGAGTCTTGGGGTATGAGAGAAAGCACGCTAGAATTAGTCCCTCGTGCGTGACTCTATATGAGAACCCTTAGAAGACCTCTCAACCTAAGGACTTCTTTACTTCTTTCTTACCCTACAAAGACTTCTGAGCTCAGGATGAAAGTGATTAAGAGGTTCAGTCCAATCAAATAGGAAATAATAAAATACAAATAGACTCCACAAAGTATCGTCGTCTCCAGATAATTCCTCCTACGACTTCCCAAAGAGTTTGACTAACTACTACTCTTTGAGGAAGAGGACCTGGAAGTTGGAGTTCAGAGGTATATAAAGAACGATAGTGTTCTATGAAAACTTTTTAAAACCATGAGTACCGACCGAGGTTTAGAACGGGTGTTCCCGATGTTACACTAATAAGAATGAAATCTTACATTAAAGAGACTGAAAAACTAAAACTATCCAAAGATTACAAAGATTCTTCTGAAATATAGCCTAAAAGAGGAGATAACCTGTTACCTAACACTTCGTGTTAAGATAACTACTAGACTGTGTCTTGTACTTTAAGAGAGATCAAGAACGGTTCTAATAGTTATCTTCACGTTCGACCTCTTTCGACTTCTTTCTGGAAGTCGCTCTCGACAAACCTTGTCTAGGTTTTAGTCATTCTTTATAAACTAGTATAGAGACCTTTTTACGATTTTGAAAGTATAGATCCTCTGAGCACGAGCTGTATCTTTTCTTTTTTTTCTTTACCAAGAGGGTATACCACGTCGCGGTTTTGTCTCCCCATTGTGAACAGGCGTAACGTTTCTATTCCTCGTCTTCCTAACCACATGACTTTAATAATAACAACTCCTCTTCAGTTAACTTGTCGACCTCGTCTACACACCTCCTGTCCAACATCCAACACCTTATTGGTACCAGGGACTTTCACTCTCTTACTGTGGAGAACAGTCTTTGTTCCAGATTCTTGTCACATGGTGGGTCCAGTGTGGTTTCAGTCCCGTTATCTATCTATCTATTCACTCGTCGGTTCACGGTCGAGTACGTCATGTCTGATGTCACACGTCACGTCTCATTTTCTGCTTCACCTGTTCGATCCCTAGATAGATGTTACTGGTAGCCGTATATACTGTTCATTACTTATCGATTCTCACAGGTACCTCTATATATAGTTTCTTACCTTCGTTTCTTCATAGTTAGTTCCCTCTTCGACTACCATTCTTACCTTCTCTTCGACCACTATACTTCTTACCTTCTACTACTACCCTTTATTGTTGCTTCACTATCATTGTTTCTTTATATATCCCTCTCTATCCCCGATTCTCTAGTTCTGTCCCCTTTAAGCACTGTAATGGGGGAAAAGTTCCCACGAACGTGGACCTCGTGGTCACAACTTTGTTCATGTCGTCCCTGTACCTCCTGACTCATTTCATCTTACTGTCAACTTACGGTTCCACCTCTACCTTACTC
>ML179588.1:22858-49525 GCA_004369135.1 Dendrothele bispora CBS 962.96
TTATGTAAATCCGAAGACTCTCTAAGGGTTGAAACCACCGCCTGCTTCATAGCACGCTCGTGGCAGGACGGTATATGATCATTGCCTCTCCGAGCCTGGACGAGCCTGAGCAGCCTCCTTGAAGTTGTCTTTTGCCTACTTACCTCGTGCGGCCGTCCTTCGAATACATTTGTGTTAACTTAACCAATAAGCCCGACTCTAGCCTAACTAGCGCTGAGGTGAACAACTGAAAACATGAGGTAGGGAACAGTTTTCAAACCTTCACCAGTTACCAAACCTCAACTAAATCTCCTTCCCCCAAAAGGAAGATCAAGACGTGAGGGTGTAGTTAGGAGTTTCTGGATGATCATGTTCTTCTAACCCTCCAACAGGAGCCTTGTCTCAACAGTTCCGTGAAAAAGATGAGCACGCAAAATATGTTAAGGTAAAAATGTATAGGTAAGGGGTCCAAGGCCAGCATAATCAACTAAAAAAGGGAAGGAGGGGAAGGAGGGGAAAGAGGGAAGGAGGGAAAAGGATAAGGAGCAACGGTCAGAGGTTTTGAAAGGCTGGTGAAAGTTAAAGAGAGAGGTCCGCTTTTGCTTTTTGATTTTTTTTTCAAATGATCATTTATTTAGCTTAAAAGCCTTGAATGCTTGCTGGAGTTTTTTTGAGCTGCTTGTTAACTGAACAACCAGCTAAAAGGGCAGAACAATGGCGGAGAGGTCAGCGAGCAATGGACGGACGAGAAGACATGCTTTATGTGCGTTGAGGCTTGGGAGACAATTTGGGTAGTGTGAGGAAATAAGCTTGATAGAACGGACGAACAGACGGATAGATAGTGCTTAAGGTATGCAAAAAACCCAAGAAAGTTGTTGGAGCTTTGGGAAGGCAAGCAAGGAAAGCAAGGAAGACAGGAAGCAAGGAACAGCTATATATTCTGCTGTGTGCGGAGTGGCTATGCGAGAAATATGTGTGCTTATGCAAGAAAAGGAGCTGGAGCGTATGACCTGAAAAAAATGTATGTGTGCATGGTATGCATATCAAAGAAACCTTTTCGGTGTATATGCGTGGGAAGAAGGTTTTCGATGATAGGATATTAATAGATCCCAGAGGAAACAATTTCTCCACGCGTATCTATGAGAGCCTATACAGATCCGTCCATGATTGACTGACGAAAGTAAGATGTCCAAAGGCAACAGGATATGCTGTGAGTGTTGATAAAAAAAAACCTGCAGCAAAAAAACATACGCTTGTTCAAGAGAGGACACCTGAATACCTATGATAGTGGACAGTTGTATGTGAAGCAAAAGGGCTAAAGCGTGCTCGTCCTCCCCTTTCTCCTTCTTCTTGGTTTCGAGTATCTTCCTTCTCATCCTTCTTTTTCAGCCAACCAACACTTCTCTCGTTGTCGTCACTCTACACCCACCTTCTGTTTCCTCCACTTCTACTTCCACCTTCTCTCCAACTCTTACAATGAAGCGCTAGCAAATTAGGTTGCATTCAGGAGGAAGGGGAAAGGGGAGTTAAAGCGAACCTTTTCCTCGCACACACGGCAGCGTTAGGGGTAGGCGCCGGGTGTGCGAGCAGACGCATCCGTATACTAAAAGATACGTCTCCCTCAAAGTAGAAGTAGGAAGCATATACGGTATATACCTGTACTTGCGTGTACGTAGGTTACTAATATACGAAAGGGCGAGAAAGTATACGTTTCCAAAATGTATCACCAGAATCAGGGTTGAGTTGCCCTGTCCGGGTCGGAAGACAGAGAGAGAAGGGGACAAAAGTTATATACAAATATAAGGGGAAGTACAAGGAGAGTATATTGCTAGAATATAACTATAACTGTATGACTTATTTGGAGGAATGTCTTTGTGTTTGTGTTTGCTAGCGCTCCTCAACCAAGGACAGGGAGAGAGTTGCAGTTGGAAGTTAGGGGCAAGAGGAAGGTTGTGAAAGTTTTAGGGCAGATTAGGGCAGGAACAGTTCTGACAGTCGCAGGAGAAATTCAAAGTTGCAGCTGAACCCAGAAAACCCAGAATAACGAGCCAACAACGTGAATCCGTCGGTGTTGTGGAGGTGGTGACAGTGGTGGAGGTATCGAAGCGCCAATTTCTCGAATGTCTCGGCCTCACAGTCAAACTGTCAAACTGATGACCGTTAAGCTATAGTGGTGAAAAAAGTTAGCGAACCGCAAAAATAATGACGCGGATGATGCGGATGCAGCGCAGATAGGAAAACTGTCGTCAGGGTGACAGGGGTGGTAGAGGTAAAGATGCATATAAGAAGCTGGGAACAGCAATAGTAGTGGTCGCAGTAGTGGTCGTAGTCGTAGCAAGAACAGTGACAGTGACAGAAACAGCTGATGTGCGCAGCGCTAGAAGCAGAAGTCGCTGTAGCTATAATAACAGCAATAGCAATAGTTGTAAGGCTGGCAAGCGCACAACATGCGAAAGCAAAGGCAATAATAAAATAATTGCCAAAGCTAAAGGCTGCCCAGCGAATCTCAACTGCAATTTGCCAACAACCTCAGCCTCAGCCTCAGAGAAAGAAGAAGAGGCAGTAGTAGTAGCAGCAGGAGACGAAGATGATGCTCATCCTTCTCCTTCTCCCCTCTTCTCTGACTCTGGCCGTCGCCATGTGCCAAATAGCCTTTCTGTTTTGAACCCATAGCGAAGCGACCATGAAGTTTTGCATACATACGAAGTTTGTAAGATAAATTAGAACATAAAACTGACTGACGAACGAAAAAGAAAAAGAACCCAAGAAAGGAAAAGGAGCCCCCTTGTCATCTCGTGCTGCGCATGAGCACGCGAATGCTGTTGCTGTTGTTGCTGAAATTTCAGTCGACCCATCTATTTATGGTTCGCCTGATGCTCTTGGTGCGTGGATCTGGGTCTGCGCCTGTGCCTGTGTCTGTGCCTATGCCTGCGCTTGTGCTTGTGCTTGTGCTGATGCTGCTAGGTCTGTCTGTGTTTCTGTTTCTGTTTTTTCCAATAATGACGGTAGTAGAGACGATGATGTTGGCGATGATGCTCTTGAAACCGAGAGTCTTGCTAATAGAAAGGGAAAAGGCAGAGATGGAGATGGTGATGGAGGTGATGATGACGGCAGAAGTGGTGGGGTTGGTTGAGGTTGAGGTAGTAGAAATAATAGCAACACTAACGACAACAACGACACTGATAGTGGCAGCAGCAGCAGCAGTTATAGCAGTAGCAGTAGTAGCCTTGCCACCAAAGGTATAGGCAGAAACAGCAATGACGACAGTTTCAGCTGCTCCAAAATCCTCACCTCCAAGAAGAGAGACACCAGTATCGTTCCAATAGTGGTTATTGTCGAGAACAGCATGGATGAGGTGTAGGAGATGTAGGTGTTGATGTAGGTTTAGGTGAGAAAGTTCGAGAAGGCCGGGGAGGACGGGAAGGCGGACGGGAAGGAGAAGAAAAAGGGCGAGTTAGGCCAGTTAAGAGAGTTGTAGGAATTTAGGTAACTATAGCCAGGATGATGATTCGGCTAATGCTGCTGTTGTTGTGGCTGGCTATAATTGCAAGTATAGTGAGCAGAAACCCCATAGATTGCATAGGCCACGAAGACAATGAGGAAAACGATGAAGAAGTAGAAGCAAAAGGAGTAGAGGCAGTGGCAGAAGCAGAAGTAGAAGCAGCAGAAGCAACAGCAAATCAAGACAAAGCAGGTCAAGCCCAAGCTGTCTTGTGTCGTTGCTGTTGTTTCTGTCGTTGCTGGTGATAATGAGCTCGAGTGTAGGCGTAGGCGTAGGCTTAGCAGCTTCAGCCAAGCCCTCAGCAAAACCCAGACCAACCTTCTCTCAACCCTCCTCACCAGTAGTGGTGGAGGTGGAAGTGGTGGTAGCAGAGGCGGTCGTCCTGATGGAGGTCTCAGAGCGCTTGCCCTTTTGTCTGTATCTGCCCTTATCCTCCTTCCCCATAAGCCTTTACTACAGACCTCTGCACTTCCTAGAACTATTACTAAACTCATGGGTCCCACGATTATGACCTTGACCTTGACTTTGGCCTTCACCTTCACCTGCCCCTCTTCCCTCCAGCACCCTGCAACTTCTTCTCAACAACCTACACAACCTATGCCTGCTCTTCTTCTCCACTCACAAACACCACGTAATTACCTAACAAGCAACGAGCAGAAAAAGGGAAACAAAAGTGTAGCGCCAACAAAAAAAAAAAGGACACAAAAAGAAAAGAAAGTTAAAAGAACGGAACTCAATCGGCACTCCACCAAAGAACAGAGGAAAATAGAGAAGGGCACTAAACAAAAGGAAAGGCATTAATATTCTCTGTGCTAACGTGCCACAGATATCGAAAGAAGGAGAAGGAAAGGGAAAAGAAGAGGAAAGGCAAGTAAGAGCGAATGTTGAGAATATGTAAGGGATGTGGCGGCTTTATGGACCCACAGAGACTTTCCAACTTCGCAACTGGTCTAAACCCAGAACCAATTCTTGTTTCAATCTTAGGGCGCTCCGCAGTTTAATTACAATTGGGATTTTAGTTAAGTGGCATTTAAGCTCGACGCTATTTTTAAAACTGTACGGAAACAGAACAATAAGGTAGCATACTTGTTACTCAAACACTGTAGGGAACCTTCCAGTAAAGTTGCATCTTGAATACATAAAAAACGGCACTAGTACGTAAATTCTATGTGTCACTCAAACGATACTTAGTGGAGTTGTCTTCCGATGGTATACGACTGAAGCTTCAGGTTTACTGTAAGTACAGATATAGGCTGTTTCTGTATTAACTCGTTCGTTACCCTGTTAGGGTACTCAGTGAAATCCAGTTACTTTCTGGAGGCTCATAGGGAAGCAAACTGGTGTTGGTTCTCATATAAGTGTGCAGTTTTTTATAACTATGTAGTTATTTTCTTTAAATAGTAATATGACTATGTAAACTACAGGTCTGGCATTAATTTGTAAGCAAGGCGATAGCTGGTATAGTGGTCAAACGGGAGGTCAAACTGGGCGTGAACAACCGAGGAGATGAGCGCGTGCAAAGGGTAAGAGTAATTGGGTAAGGAAGGTTTACAAAAACCAGAACCGCCCTTGGAGGTGTCAGTACCGTGTGCTCAGTTGGTTGAAGACTTCACCTTCTCTTCGTCGTCCGAACTCTGGCGATTCAAGTCCTAGCGGCATACAAAACTACAGTCATCACATTTGTGCCTATTTTAACGATATCTATCTCCCCTATTTAGTCTCACACTTGCCCCCTCTAGTTTAGGTTCTGTATGAAACTATGGGAAAGTCGCAGTGGGAGCAAGGAGTGTAGGTTTTCCGGGAATAGTTAGAGGAGGTGGTGAAGCAAGGTAGCAACAAACGCCCCACTAGTCCGAACGAGACTTATCGCCGCCGTTGGACTGCGACATTAGTTTAAATGCAGTCGGTACCTCTTTCCTCGTTCTCAATACAAATGCCTCCATCAGATTCTCAACACTTTAGCTTCAGGGCCCCTCGACATATGTCAAAAAAGCGGAGACCTCTGAAACAACACTCAGTTTTACGCACAGGTATGATGATGATGATGATGGATACTTGATTCGATCCAATACGTCAAACTCGTTGCTCTGGTCTCTTGTTCTCCAAAAACCCCATTCTTTATAGTTCCATCCAACGCAGAGTTGGCACTAATAGTGAAGTAGTGATACATCATATCACAATCGCGTTCGAACCGTTTGCGGAAAATGAATATGTGGCGTTAACGCTATTCATCCCGGAAAGATATAGATCAGCACGACATACATCACTAATCCCACTTTGCCCGGGTTGACCTAAAATTGATCATGATACATACTGTTTTTGTTGTCCGTGAACAACAGAGAGGAGAAGAGGAAGGACCGTGGACCGCATGGATATGGAAATAAAGCGGGTCGACTCCCTTTCTTCGGCGTTAATCCTTCCCTTCCCCTCCGTTCTGATACCACATGTACCTATACCAATCCTCGTTTTCACGGCCTGATGGTCTAGTAGTATGATTCCTTGTTAGGGTTGCCTTTTCGAGGAGGTCCCGGGTTCAATTCCCGGTCAGGCCCTAGTATCACCCCACTTATTTTTTTTTAGTACTAAATAACTCATAACCTTAATACTGTATACACGTGTGGAAGAGCTGAAGGGAGATGATCCATACTTTGAATTGTGATCATTCTTTCACAGAAAATTTTTGTGTTCGTTCCTGTATGCATCAGATAGGTACATAACATACAGATATAGATATAGTATTACGAGTCTAAGCTGATCTCAACTTTCAGGAACTTGAAACAAAATTTAAACACAAACAGTTGTGGCTGTAAAGTCCAGAGGCAAACAAACATAGATGACTCATTTCTTTTTTTAAGAAGAAAAAAAATCTCAAGTTCTGCTATATCTGACAACCGTACAGCAGAGTCAAAAAGCCTAAACACTGGCAAAAGAGTAGGCTATATTCCGAAATGACATACTCCTGCCAGTGAAGGATAACTAACTCAGTTACTTACTTACTTACAAACCATCATCCCCTCGCGCCTCCTTAAGAGTCAAGATCTGAACCTTGGCTTGAATGCTAACTCAGGCTACACCCTCAAAAACTCAGAGACTCCCCGAAAAGCAACTTCGAAATACTTATCTGCCAAGATAGGCAAAAAAATTCTTCGAAATAATTTTGGTTCCTTCCTTCGTGATAAGTAGTACTAGTGTTGTAGATAGATTCTTCAGCTAAGGGGGAGAGAATCGTTCACCTGATTTTTTCAGTTTTTTATGACACAAATACATAAGTAGTAAAAAAAGAACCGCAATACTTATCTTGGTGCTTGGCATGCCGTGTATATGGGTGGATACGCGGAATACTATAGTAGCACTATATGGTATACTATACACAGCTTCTCGCATGCCCAGTGGGTTTGTCTTTGACTCAGTCCGGGACAACGGAATTGACGGCCGAGATAGACAGGCGTCTAGTCTTAAGTATGTACAGAGTAGTACGGTATACTATACTAGTACTATACACAGCTTCTCGCATGCCCAGTGGGTTTGTCTTTGACTCAGTCCGGGACAACGGAATTGACGGCCGAGATAGACAGGCGTCTAGTCTTAAGTATGTACAGAGTAGTACGGTATACTATACTAGTACTATACACAGCTTCTCGCATGTCCAGTGGGTTTGTCTGTGACTCAGTCCGGGACAATGAAACTGACGCCCAAGATAGACGGGCGTCTATAGTCTTAAGTACAGGACTGTTCTAAACTTTTTTATCCCATTGGCCCGTACAAGTAATAGGTTGATCAAAAGTTCCGAACCCGGCACCAAACATAAGTGGGCGGGAAAGAGGAAGAATGCCGAGGTTTATGACTCGGAGCTGCACACGGGTAAGGACCAAACAAACAAAACCAAAACATCGAACGCGTTCAATACCTTTCCTTTTGACCACCATCATGGCTCCAATAGCGTTTGGGATAAAGAAGAAAAGGCGTATTCAGAATGCTTGCGATGAATGTAAACGACGAAAGAGTGAGATGTTCAGTAACTATATGTATCCGCATTCGGACTTAAACCTAATTTTTGTTGTATCTATCTTCTTTAGTTCGCTGTGAGCACACTCTGATCATTACTCATTCAGACGGGTTTACTGGTCATGACTCAACCGCAATAAAGGCGACAGTGCAATCGCACCGGACAACATATGTTCGTCGTGTCTAAGTCTTGATATTGGCTGTACACATGACAGAGGGTATAAGGTGGAGAGACATATTTAAATATATCATGAGTCTTTTCTTATTCTGATTTCCACAGAAACGAGGACCCAAACCTAGGTAGTAGAGGTTCTTCTTGGACTGAAATGAATCCTGTAATTAATCTGGCATTCTCAGGACAGCCAAAGGCAGTGCAACTGCACCACTTAAAGAACTGATCGACGAGATGCTGAAGGGAACATCTTCTGAATCTTCCATCGCATGGGCTGATAATGAGACAACGATATCTATCATCACCGAACTTGCGAAACGTATCCGACAGCTAGAATCTAAGCTAAAGTGGTGTCAAGAAAACCATAACGACTCCGAGGTCTTATCAGAAGACCTCTCGCTTCCAGCGGCTCAGGCCGAACCAGACCCGCTCAACTCTGTCGAAGACGTGAATCAACTTACTCAAGAGATTGCGCAATTCACTTTAGGCCCACCTGACAAACCTACTCATTTTGGGGAATCAAGTAACATGATGTTAATTGTAACGGCTATGGATCACAGAAAGGAAGCAGATTCTAGTCTGCCTGAATGGCAATCGCTACTCCAAAACAGCAAGAGACAAGAGTATTGGAATGTCCCTGCGGTAAATTAACTAGTACTTTCGTAGCTTCCTATATTATAGCTTACATGGCGTGGCTCCTCTACAGTGGATACCTACACCCCAACCCGAGGTGTATAACTTTCAATTTCCGGACGAGGACGAAATTTGGCGGCTGGCATCTGCTTATTTTGATGGATATGCCATAAACCCACCAGTTCTTTATCGTCCATCGTTTGATAAATCGCTTTCAGAGGGCCTGCACCTGCGAGACAATGGATTTGGGGGACTGGTCCTTGCAGTTTGTGCTATTGGTTCTCGGTACCACTATAAGCAATGCGTTACTGACAGCTCGAAAAAAAACCTTGTCGAGTCCGGCTGGAAATGGTTTGATCAGTTGCCTGTTAGGCAATATGCTTTTGGACAGGACGTATCATTGTGTCAGATACAGACGTTTTGCGTACGTAGTTGTGACCATTTGGGTTAATTTCTTGCTTATTGGTTCTTAGCTTGCTGTGACTTACTTGCAACATTTGACCACTGGAGACGACGAAGCGTGGATGATGAACGGACTCGCTATTCGGCTCATTCAAGAGGTTGGAGCTCACCGTCATCTTTACAGGGATAAAAACCCAACAGTGGAAGGGGAACTTTGGAAACGGGTGTTTTGGACTCTAATTATCTGGGATTTGAAGCTGAGTACAGTGTTTGGTCGCCCAAGGGCGACATCTAGTCAAGAGTAAGTGCCATGTAAATGAAGTTTACTTTTTGATAACGTGTCCTAGTTTCGATTTGGAGCTTCCCATCGAATGTGACGAAGAATACTGGGAAGCCGATGATCCATCCAAGTCATTTGTACAGCCTCCTGGAAAACCTTCTTACATTGCTGGTTGGAATCACTTTCTGAGACTGTTGGAAATCATGGCATTCTCACAACAAGCACTGGTTGGCATATCTTCACCGTTGATTTCTTAGACTCAACTAATTATTGAGGATCAGTATTCCGTCCGGGATTCGGATTTTTACAGGCGAATGGGAATATCTAATCGAAACTGGCAACAGAGAGCAATTACTGAGCTCGATTCGTCTTTGAACAAATGGGTAGATTCCGTCCCAAGTCATTGTGAGTACATTGTCAAGACCCATTTTCAGGTTGATTTCTGATCCCTCTCTCTCCCGGACAGTAAAATGGAATAGCCAGCATGAAGACGAAAGGTTATTTGTTCAATCTGCGACCCTCTATAGCATGTATTACTGGGTGCAGATCCAGGTCCATCGCCGCTTCGTTCCGAGGCCAGGACAGAAGTCCCAGTCAACGTTTCCATCATTAGCAATCTGCGTGAATGCCGCTAGATCGTGCATTCACGTCGCTGAGACCTATCTTTCACATAAGTTTCATCCTTCAGGTCATTTTTTAGTGAGTATGGTCGGGATCAGATAGTATCTGTTTGTGCGATTGACTTGTTATAAGCACCCTTTATTTAGCTTGGCAATGGTTCTCGCTGTTAATCTTTGGAGAGAAAAACACACAAATCCTAGCTTCAATGCTGAAACCGAATTGAGTGACATATATAAATGCATCAACATGTTACGACTCCATGAATCTATGTACGTCCTCTTAAACTCAAACCAGATTCTATTTTTATCTTCTCCCGTAATGTCAGGTTCACACTTGCTGGGCGCGTGATGTGAGTCCCAAATGCTTTCTTGTGATCTGTTTGATACAGAAGATACCATCATCCCAGTGACATTATCAACACTGTCCTGTCAGTCAATCGGGGACCAGCACACTCTTCATATCTTCCAAAAAAAATCGAGGCACAGGAGGATGCGCAAGCCGGGCCGGCAACAGACTATCATATCCCTCCTCAAACCGATGATCCTCCTCCTCCGCCATTGTCGGGTAACTTCTCAATCGACCAACGGGATTTCCACCTTCCTTTTCGCTCCAGTGAGCTGGGACAACTGCCCATTTACGGTCCTACTCCCGATCAGACCCCAGACTTTGGCTGCAATCACGTTGTCACTGACGAAGAGCTTGCAATCTTTGAAGACACTAATCTCAAGGACACTGGGTGAGTATAATTATATCCATAACAAGACTTGATCTTGCTGATCATACTTCGCCTAGCTCATTCCAACTCCAAGACTGGGACGTGTTCATGACAAGTGTGGAAGAAATGTTCGGCGCGGTCCAAAAGACTGAACATGTCTCGCGCGTCTAAAGATATAAGTACCCTCCGTAACCTACCTCCTTACGGGACAAACCAAAAAACCAATGTTTAGAAGTTGATTTTATTTTTGTTCGTCCCTGTCGCACATATCATGATGTCTGGATACTTCTGTATATGTATAGAAACCAAGATAGGTCAAGCGTTCATGTTGAGGGGGACCTTTAAATACGTACATACTTTGGTTTTTTTAAGAACTTGAAACATAAACGTTTATCCCGACAATCGTGTGGATCGAATCTGAACACGATGTTGAACGTCTCGGCTCGGGTGCCACAAAAAAAAAGAATTGTACTCCTGAATCATGTTAAATATGTATATATCCGTTCAGGTAAAACATTATCCAAACTAGCCCTTTAAACCCCAAGTGCTACATAGAATCAAGGACACTTAGGAAGTTTGAACACTCTCAACTCTCGGAGCAAATAGTACATAGTAAACGTAAATAAATTCGGGCGCAGTCGCGGGTACTCAAGAGAAGCCACGCTCGTCAGAAATTTTTCTTCCGATTCAATCCCGAATCTGATGAGGTCGGCGCCAGTACCCAAGGGAACTGGGGATTCTGTTTGTATATAACAGGTGAAAAATCATTCAGTATCTTTTTACAAAGCGACTCCGAAGAGAGATACTGAGTGATGAACTATACTGAAGATCGAAAGCAAAATTATGGCTGTGACTGGACACATAAGTAAAAGAGAAGGGTTTAATCTTGAAAAACATAAGTGGGGAGCTCGACGATAAAAATGAAACTTATGTACAGGGGCACATTATAATTACTTACTGAAACTCGAATGATGAGCACCGTGTGGATCCGAATCGAGTTCAGATGATGAAGTTTCCGGGGTCTAGAACCCTCCCCTCAAGCCGTATGCAACCCGGTTACTCTGGGGGTTTTAAAGATGTTTTGTATCACTTGATGGTGATGTTTTATTTAGATGGAACAGATCGAGTGTGATATTCAATCAGAGAACATACATTCTCAAGGTCAATGTGGCGAACTTGAGAATTTTGGTACTCTAAATGACCTTAATCTTTCCCCGTAGCACACTGTGATCGACAGCAGCAGCATGTTCATCGCTGCTTAGTAGAACGTCCAACGCTTACGTCGTTCAAATGCTTCTCTTCTTTATTCGGAAAAAGATCCAGTCTTAGAGAATGTTCGAATCAGTTGAAGGTTCATTTAAGTAGCAACTTTTGGTGTTACCATGCATATGATCATGATTATGATCCTCTGTACTAAGAATTTTTACGGTACTAGTACCTCGATCACTTCTTTCATCGTCGATAATGACAATGGCTTGAATGGTATAGAACAAAACGAGTACGTAGATGGATTACTGCCAGTGCGAGCCCTCTATACAATAGAATTCCCGCCGGTTTACGCCACTATCATTGGGTCCGAGCCACGAACTTTATACCTAAGTAAACGATGGGTTGAAATAAGGCAACCTCGGAAATTTATACCGACCTACTGACCGGAAACCAGAGGCTAGGGTATCTCATCTACGCTAGAGTCTACCTTAGATGTAGATTCACGGTAGGCTCAATGAATGTCTGCGGTTTAGGTACTGATAGGGTTAGTAGGGAATTGTTGATGATCTGAAGGAGACTCTTGTCATGATGGTTTTAAATCTGGGTGTTCTTTGAGTATATTGTCGCGTATCCCGATTCTTCTTCGTTGCCCATTGTCATAGCTCAGTTCAGTTAATTTGGCTATGAATTCCATTTTGTATTCTAATATGATGTTGAACGCTTGGTAGGCCATCGTGAAGAGGCTCTATTGTCGACGTCCCAGCTTGTCAGCTTCCAATCCCCGCTAAAATAAGCACCCGACTTGCGCAACGAGTCTAACGACCCACCTGGCTGGTCGGCTTGTGACTTGATCGACTTGACAGGCTTGTACAAGCCAAAACAAGCCGGTCAAGACGGGGTCAACGCAGCATAATTAGATGCTAGAGCCACGTTTGCCGACGTGCCAGGAAGCTACACTTCAGGCACCCCCCCTAAGGTACCTAATTAGGTGGAGCTCCCCCTCTAAGTTGATCCACCTAAGTAGGTCCATGAACCCGGAGACATCCCAAGGCCCTGGGACATCCCATTTCACTTCAGGCACCCCCCCTAAGGTACCTAATTAGGTGGAGCTCCCCCTCTAAGTTGATCCACCTAAGTAGGTCCATGAACCCGGAGACATCCCAAGGCCCTGGGACATCCTAGTTGAGACCTAGGACATCCCATTTCAAGGTTTCTACCCTTTGGGAAGTCCCATGGACTGTACCCTGGGACATCCCAGTTTAGTACATTTTGCTACTTTTGTCTTGAAAAGAGTCTATGGTAATAGATTACTAATTACACAATCTAAGCAATATTACTACTCTGTAATTTTACTTTACTGACATATGTCACCACATTATTTGAGACCTGGGACATCCCGAGACTGATAATGGGACTTGGGACATCCCAAGGCTGACAATGGAACTTGGGATGTCCCAACTTCTTCAGCTGGGACATCCCAGCTGAGCATAAATTTGGGATGTCCCAGCCTAAATAGCTACTCCAATCTGGGAATTCTTCCAATGTTGGGATGTCCCAGGGTGTCTCCCTGGGACATCCCAGACCTTTGAACCAACTGGGATATCCCAAGTTAAAAAGAAAATCTAGACTGGGATGTCCCATCTTTTCTGGGGGTGGGACATCTCACCCTAAATAATTCCTTCAACTTAGGATATCCCTTCCAGCAAATGGTGCCTTGAACAATCTGTTCATATTTTATTTGTATTATTTGCTTTTCTATTTCATATACTACTCACTAAAATCTAGAAATACACATCATCATTTACTTGAAAAAATTTCTTTCTCTTGAACTCTGAACCACCCAATCTACTGCATTGTGTGTTCCTTGATCAAGACAAATTTGGTTTTGTAGTTATATATCATTAGATATCACCAATACAGAGATGCATGTATGCACACAGATTCTACCTGAGTCTGGCAGTTTAACCAAATGACATGCATATAATTCCCCTGTTGTGCTCTGCTCAACAAATCTATGACTTGCCACTAACTCAGTGGAGTTTAGTCACAGCTTCTTCACTGCTGAGGGATTAAACACATCAGTGTTGAACTTTATTTTTGATCAGGACAGAACATATGTAGTACTTTCTATCTATTACACAATATAACATGTACAATCTGAATCATTGATGCAGATGGTGATCACCCAACTCTCTCTAATGTCCAAATTAACTCATGATCTGAACCTAGAATTTTAGAGTACATACATGTCAGTACTTGTATTAGTTATATACATTTTCACAAAATTCCACATGATAATTTTTTTTGTCGAGATCACCATGAGCTTATAATCAGTAATTATATCAATAAAAGCATTGGGCTATTGTTGCACAAGGCCATAATATGTTAGAAAAGATTAAAAAATAAAATCAGAATCACAGCAGCTAGTGGCACTACAAAGTACACACTGACACACAATCAATCAGTGTATGCTGATAACATGAATAATAAATGTAAAATGGTGTCTATTCCATAGCAAAATCACTTCATTTGGTATATTGCTGTCCTTCATAGTTCAGTTCTGTGTTTTCATTCTGATGGTCTATATCACTCTACATATTTGTTCTGACTTTCCATTGGTTGTGAAATGACATGCTGCTTATGGCTCCTTGCCACAAATGACTTCCACTTAGAGTGTTAGAATAATTAACATCAATTACACCAGCCATAGTTATTTTAGATGTCTTCAACTCTGATAATTGTCAGATGTAATGCCCAGCTTCCATGAGTAACATTTCCCTTGCTAATCTCTTTTCAATTGATTGAATATGTCATTTCTTGCACTACTTTTCTTATGTCAGAGTATCTTGCTTCTAGCCTTCATGCTTGATGTATCAGTAAGAATTGACTTTTGACTCAATAGAACAAAAGTAATGTGTTCCAAACAATTCCATCAATTAAAAGGTGTAAGGATAACTTATTCCAGAGCCAGGATTGGTATTGACACAGCTGATATCATGTTCATCATGGGCCTAAAACCAAGTACAAGGTGGCTTGGAAATAAGTAACATATTGGGATGTCCCAAGATTTTGTTGGGACATCCCACCAATGAGTCCTGGGATATCCCAGATGATCAGCTTGGGACATCCCACCAGTGAGTAAGATTCTGGGATGTCCCAAGGATTAACTTGGGACATCTCATCAGCAAGTAAGATTTTGGGATGTCCCAAGTTGATCACTGGGGACATCCCACCAGTTGGTAAGATTCTGGGATGTCCCAAATGATCAACTTGGGACATCCCACAAACAGTAATGGCATGGGACATCCCAACCTAGTATGGGGGACCTGGGATGTCCCAGGATACAGCCCATGGGACTTCCCAAAGGGTAGGAACCTTGAAATGGGATGTCCCAGACCTTAGCTAGGATGTACCAGGGCCTTGGGATGTCTCCGGGTTCATGGACCTACTTAGGTGGATCAACTTAGAGGGGGAGCTCCACCTAATTAGGTACCTTAGGGGGGGTGCCTGAAGTGGGAAGCTACGTCATCAAAAGACCTTAGGACCAAACAAACGAAATCAAAACACCGGACTGAACGCTCGGACACATCTCTCCTTTTGACTACCATCATGACCTTAACAGTCACTGGAGTGAACAAGAAACGACGCATTCAAAACGCCTGCGATGAATGTAAACGGCGAAAGGGTAAGATGTGTACCCCCATCCAAAATGACTCTGAAACCTGATTTTATTGTATATTTTACGTGTAGTTCGCTGTGAGTAGATTTTGACTATGACTCATGACGGGATATTGATTGGTGCTCGATCAAAAACAAGGCGACAGTGCAAACATGCCAGACAACGTGTGTTCTTCATGCCTATGTTTAGATATTTCTTGTACACATGATAGACTGCGGAAGGTAAAGGATATGTTCAGTAGTATCATTAGTCTTTTCTTATCGTGATTTTTTCCAGAAACGAGGACCGAAGCCTGGGTAATGAATGCTCTTCTCAGGCCATGAATACTATAGTTAATCTGATACTCTTAGGACACCCAAAGGCAGCATAACTGTATCACTCAGAGAACTGGTCGACGAGATTTTGAAGGGAACAACCTCGCAATCTTGTATTGTATGGGCTGATAACGAAACAACAACATCCGTCATCGCCAAACTTGCGAAACGCATCCGACATCTGGAGTCTGAGTTAAAGCTTTCTCAAGAGACTCGTAACGAGGTCTTCTTATCAGAAGATCTCTCGCATCCAGTTCAAGCTGAATCAGATCCTCTCAGCTCTGTCGAGGACGTGAATCAACTTACTCAAGACATTGCGCGTTTTACTTTGGGCCCGTCCGACAAACCTATTCATTTTGGGGAATCAAGCAATATGATGTTGGTTGTAACGGCCATGGATCATAGAAAGGAAGCAGACTCAAGCCTGCCTGAATGGCAATCGCTACTCCAAAACATCAAGAGAAAAGAATACTGGGATATACCTGCGGTAAATCGCTTTTACAACTTCCTGTACCAAGGCTTACATGGCGCGGTTTCTCCACAGTGGATACCCACACCCCAGCCCGAAGTATACAACTTTCAATTTCCAGACGAGGACGAAATGCAACAGCTAGTCACAGCTTATTTCGATGGTCATGCTCTATACGCACCCATTCTCTATCGTCCATCATTTGAGAAATCTCTTTCAGAGGGCCTCCATCTACGAGACAATGGATTCGGAGCACTTGTCCTTGCGGTTTGTGCTATTGGCTCCCGGTATCAGTATAAGCTACAGGTGACTGGGAGCTCGAAAGAAAGCTACGTCGAGAGCGGTTTGAAATGGTTTGACCAGTTACCTATCAGGCAATATGCTTTTGGGCAAAACGTATCACTGTATCAGATGCAGACGTACTGCGTATGTATTATGATCATTCACTTTCATGCATTTCTTGTTCACTGTCCTTCAGCTTGGCATGACTTATTTGCAACACTTGGCCACTGGAAACGATGTAGGGTGGATGATGAACGGACTTGCTATTCGGCTTGCTCAGGAGATTGGAGCTCATCGCCATCTCGTGATGGATAAAAGACCCACAATAGAGGGGGAACTTTGGAAGCGAGTGTTTTGGACGCTAATTCTCTTTGATCTGAAGCTGAGTGCGCTGTTTGGTCGTCCAACGGCGATATCGAGCCAAGAGTGAGTATTTCTTCAAATGAAATTTACCCTCTGATATTTGCATCGTAGTTTTGATTTGGAGCTTCCGGTCGAATGCGATGACGAATATTGGGAAAACGAGGATCCGAGCAAGCGGTTCGTGCAGCCTCCCGGAAAGCCTGCTTATGTTTCTGGCTGGAACCACTACTTGAGACTATTGGAGATCATGGCTTTTTCACAGCAAGCATTGGTCGGCTTTATCTTTCTCTCTTCACTGGCAATTCGACTAACCTTTGAGTATCAGTACTCCGTGCGAGATTCGGATTTCTATAAGCGAATGGGGATCTCTAGCCGAGATTGGCAACAGAGAGCAGTCGCTGAACTGGACTCGTCTTTGAATAAATGGGTGGATTCCGTCCCAAGTCACCGTGAGTGCTATTCGAGAACTAGTTTTGATATCGATTTCCGATCACTCCTTCATGGCAGTCAAATGGAATAGTCAACACGAAGACGAAAGGATTTTCCTTCAATCTACTATCCTCTATACCATGTATTACTGGGTGCAAATCCAGGTTCACCGACGCTTCATTCCCAGGCCTGGGCAGGCTTCTCGATCAATGTTTCCGTCGTTAGCGATCTGCACAAACGCCGCTAGATCGTGCATTCGTGTCGCCGAGACCTATCTCTCACAGAAGTTCCATGCTGCAGGACATTTTATGGTGAGTGTAGTCGAAACTAGATGACCTTTTTTCGTGCGATTGACTTGAACAAGCTCCCTTTGTTCAGCTCCGCAATGGTTCTCGCCGTCAATCTCTGGAGAGGAAAGCACACGAACTCTAACTTCAACCCTGGAACCGAATTGGCCGACATATACAAATGTGTCAACATGATACGACTACATGAATCTACGTACGTCCTTCCAAAATCAAACCAAATTTATTCTGATCTTCTATGATGCTAGGTTCACACTTGCTGGACGCCTGAAGTGAGTCCTAAATCCTCTACTATGATTTTTCTCAATACATAACATGCCATCATCCCAGCGACATCATCAACACTGTCATGTCAGTTAATCGAGGACCGGCACACTCTTCATGTCTTTCCAGAAAATTTGAGGTACAAGGGGATGCACAAACTGCATCGGCGGCAGACCGCATCTCTACTCAGACCGATGATCCTCCAAATCCACTATCACCAAGTAATCTCTTGATCGACCAGCGGGATTTCAACCTTCCTTTCAGCTCCAGCGAGCTAGGACAATTGCCTATTCACGGCCCTCTCGACCTTCACAGTCTTACTTCCAATCAGACCCCAGACCTTGGCTACAACCACGTTGTCACCAACGAAGAACTCGCAATCTTTGAGGACGCTAATCTCAGGGACACTGGGTATGTATATCTATACTACCCGTAACAGGACTTGATTCTACTGATCATACCTCTAATTAGTTCGTTCCAACTTCAAGACTGGGACGTATTTATGACAAGCGTGGAGGAAATGTTAGGCGCGGCCGAGAAAACTGAGCATGTCTCACGTCTAGAGACTTCAAAGTAATATATCTTTGGATTTCTTCTAACATATACTCGCGCTCATCTGGAAGCTGTAAATACTTTTGGCTGGGAATGGATTGTAACAGTATCTAATACAACGTGGTTTTGTGAAAATATTATTCTAAGTACTACCTTCCACTTGGTTTCCTGGGATCGGGGCGTCCCGATAAGTGCGGCCGATCCCTGTCTGTGAACGTGCAAAGACATGTCTTTGTAATTCGTAAATAGTCATCCACTAGCAGCTACTATACTCAGTGCTCTTTCGGTATAGACAGCGATGCCAGTACCCTTCGGTTTGAGCCTTTCCCTCATCTATATGATTGTATGAGTGGTTTAGATATCAAGAGGTCTGGCTGAGCCAATTTGGAGCCAATAGTAAATTGGTACCGATAGAAGCTCCCCTAAATTCTGCAAAACATTCTCCAAAAAGGCTATCCCAACCCGGATAAGTCTTTGAGCTCTAGGACTGTTAGCAGAGCCGAAGGACAAAATAGTGCACTAATAATGTGCCGGTAAGCATGGACAATTACATTGTGCCGGAGGTTCCGCGTAAGCGAAGACCTAAAGGCTAAGATAAATAAACGTAACCAAACTAACCTCTCCTAGTGACCATCATGACTTCGACAGCGGATGCAATGAACAAGAAACGACGTATTCAGAATGCATGCGATGAATGCACACGGAGAAAGAGTGAGAACACTAGTTTCCCCATGTCTGCATTCAGAGTGACACTCACCGCATTGCCTTCTTTCCAGTACGATGTAAGTCCAGACTCCATCCCAGTCAATGACTCGTGGCAAGTTCATTAATGATTCTTCAATCAAGGCGATAGTGCAACTATGCCGGACAACTTGTGCTCGTCATGTCTATCTCTAGATGTTGAATGTACGCATGATAGAGTGCGGAAGGTGAAGACGCCTCATCACAAATTCATTCATGATTCCTTTTCTCATTGTAACTTGTTCAGAAACGAGGACCCAAGCCTGGGTATTTTCTTTCTTTAGACTTACTGATGAAGTTATAATATTTTCACATTTTCAGCTCGACCAGGGGAAATCTATCTCTATCACTCAAAGAAATGATCGACGAGATCCTGAAAGAAACGCCTTCCGAATCCTGCGTTGTATTGGCAGACAACATGACGACAACGGCTATCGTCGTCAAACTCGCGAAACGCATCCGACATTTAGAATCTGAACTGAAATTTTGTCGGGAAAATCATAACAAGGTCTTGTCAGACGACCATTCGCCTCCAGTTCAAGCCGAATCAGAGCTTAGCTCTGTCAAAGATGTGAACCAACTTACTCAAGATATTGCACGCTCAACCTTGGGATTATCTGACGAACCCATTCACTTTGGGGAATCAAGCAACATGATGTTGGTTGTGACAGCTATGGATCACAGAAAAGAGGCAGACTCGAGTCTGCCCGAATGGCAATCACTACTCCAAAACATCAAGAGACAAGAGTACTGGGATACCCCACAGGTGAATTAATTTCGTTCGGACCCTCTGCGCTATGATTTTTTATGACGCATCTTCCTCTCTAGTGGCGGCCTATACCCCAACCTGAAGTGTATAATTTTCAATTTCCGGACGAAGACGAGTTGCGAAGACTAACAGGTGCCTATTTCGACAGGCATGCCCTATTTCCCCCTTTACTTTACCGTCCGTCGTTCGAAAAATCTCTTTCAGACAACCTTCACTTACAAGACAATATGTTTGGAGGACTGGTCCTTGCAGTCTGCGCCGTTGGATCTCGGTACTACTATAGCCGGCGTGTCATTGATCGCTCGGACAAAAACTACGTCGAGTGCGGTTTGAAATGGTTTGACCAGTTACCTATCAAGCAGTATTCTTTTGGACAAGACGTGTCACTTTATCAAATGCAGACGTATTGCGTATGTAGAATATTCTTTCTCGATAAACTCTCGCTTATTGTTTTTTTTCGCTCAATGGTCTTTAGCTTGCTATGACTTACCTGCAGCTTTTGGCTGCTGGAAACGAAATAGGATGGATGATGAACGGACTTGCTATTCGACTCGCTCAGGAGATTGGAGCTCATCGTCATCTTGTGATGGATAAAAGGCCTACGATAGAAAGGGAAATCTGGAAACGACTGTTTTGGACTTTGATCCTCTTTGACCTGAAGTACAGTGTGTTGTTTGGTCGTCCGAGAGCAATATCAAATCAAGAGTAAGTGTTATTTAGCTCAAACTTGCTTTCTAGCTTTCTAACATTGCTGCGTAGTTTTGATTTGAGCCTTCCCATCGAATGCGACGAAGAATACTGGGAGAACGATGATCCGAGCAGAGATTTCGTGCAACTTTCTGGGAAGCCTTCGTTCGTTGCGGGCTCAAACCACTTTTTTAAGCTATTCGAAATCATGGCTTTCTCGCAGCAAGCATTGGTCAGCCTTACTTCACGATTAGTCTGTTCAACTGGGACTAATGTGCAAGTGTCAGTATTCTGTGCGCACATCAGACTTTCATAGGCGAATGGGAATTTCTAGCCAAGATTGGCAAAAGAGAGCACTTGAAGAATTGGATTTGTCTTTGAACAAATGGGCGGATTCCGTTCCTAGTCACCGTGAGTGCATTTTGAAGTTTTCTCCTGACTCTGATTTCTAACCGTTCCTCTTCTTGACAGTAAAATGGAATATCGAACACCAAGACGAAAAGTTTTTTGTTCAATCTGCTATTTTACATAGCATGTATTACTGGGTACAAATCCAAATCCATCGACGATTTATTCCTCGACCAGGACAGGATTCTCAATCGGCCTTCCCATCGTTGGCAATCTGCACAAACGCCGCTAGGTCGTGCATTCACGTCGCTGAAACTTATTTCTCGCAGAAAATTCAAGATGTTGGACACTTTCTAGTAAGCATGGTCCAAGCTAGATTTCATATTACGTGCGTTCAGCTCGTTTTAGCTCCCTCTATTTGGTGCAGCGATGGTCCTTACTGTTAATCTCTGGAGAGGAAAGCATACAAGTACTAACTTTAGTGCTGAAACTGAACTGATCGACATATATAAGTGCATTAACATGCTACGGCTATTCGAGCCTATGTACGGTATTTTAGCGTTGATGTCAAGTGTCTTTTTATAATCATTTATTATGCCAGGTACACTCTTGCTGGGCGTTTAGTGTGAGTCCTCTATTTCTCCTATATTCGTTTTGCTACACAAAACATCACTACCCCAGCGACATTATCAATACTGTCCTGTCAGTCAACCGGGGACCAGCGTACCCTTCGGGTCTCCTCGGAAACACTGGGGCGCAGGGGATTGGGGGTATCACGCCGGCCGTCTATCAAATCTCCGCTCAGTTAGACCCTCAAAGTCCACTATCATCCCGTGATTTCTCAATCGACCAGCGTGATCTCAACCTTCCGTTCCGGTCGAGCGAGCTGGGTCAACATCCTATACACGGTCCGCTCAATCTATACGGCGTCACTTCTGGTCAGCCCTCGGATCCCGGCTTTGATCATGTTGTTACCGACGAAGAGCTTGCCATTTTTGAAGACAGGGCCTCACCTAGCTCATTTCAGCTCCAAGACTGGGATGTATTTATGGCAAATGTGGAGGAAATGTTCGCTGCGGTCGAAAGTGTTTAGTGTGTTCCGGCCTGAAAGTTTCATACTACATACTAGTATGTACATGACCCTAAAATAAACTCGTTCCGGTAGCTGTGTCGATATCCTTACTTAGCTAGGCACTTACACATCCCCATCAAGAACTTCGACCCAGTGCATGCGTATTCAATCTACTTTCGTTTCAATCGGCCCTGCCCGTTGGAATCAGGTGTCCCTGCAAGCAGAACCAAACACTTGTCCTTTTTCCTGACCATCATGTCTGACGCCAGAGCAGATCGAAAACAACGCTCGAATAATGCCTGTGATCAATGCAAACGGCGTAAAAGTAAGAATTGGCGTTCTATCTTCACCATTTCGACACTGAGATGCACGTATTCGAAGTTAGATGTGGGATGGTTTTGTTATTTAGTCTACAACGGCTTCTGAAGTCGGTTTGAATACCAAACAGGCGACAGTAATCTCATGCCAAACAATGTTTGTTCATCCTGCTTGAGTACGGGTGTTGCATGTACTCATAAAACTACGCAGCAGGTAAGGATGCGTCTCCATCGCCATTAACCGCGTTAAAGATCTATATTCATTTTCTATTCAGAAAAGAGGACCTAAACCTGGGTAAAATAATCCCTTTTGTCAAATGGATGGCTGATTGAATGAAAAAAATATCGTATACAGGTCAAGTCGAGCGGTCTTATCCCAATCGGTTAAAGACCTCATCGCAGAGATTTTGAAAGGGACAGATTCAGAAACTTGCCTCACTCTGGATGATAGCGAGACGACCAAGGAAATTATCATCAAGCTAGTGACTCGTATCAAATCCCTGGAGGTTCGTCTTGCAGAATGTCGGCGCAAACACCTCAATGCCGGTGCAAACGAAGAAACTTCGGACGTTTCGGAATCATCGTCATTCGAATACGAACCTCTTCAGCCTCAATCCGGCGAGGAAGCTGATGCTGAGGCTGTAGAACAACTTTCTCGGGAGATGGCTTCATTTACGCTGGCTCCATCCTTCCTACCAAAACAAGTTCATTTTGGTGAGGCGAGTAATATGATGCTTGTGGTAACAGCTTTGGATCATAGAAGGAGGGTAGACTCCAACTTACCGGAATGGAGATCAACGCTCAAACAGATTAAGCGGCCTCAGTTTTGGGAGCTTCCGTCGGTGAGTTCATGATATAATCGTAGCATTTCCGTGCTGGTAGTGCTTATCTTTATTGGATAGTGGCTGCCTATTCCCCATGAACCCGATGCGATGCATTTCGAATTCCCTGATAGAGATGAACTACGAAAGCTCGTGGATACGTATTTTGCTGAACTGAGCATATACTGTCCTCTTGTCCATCGCCCATCTTTTGAAAGATCATTATCCGAGGGTCTTCATTTACGAGATAATGCATTCGGCGCCGTTGTCCTTGCAATATGCGCTGTAGCTAGTGGGTACCGATATGAGCAGAGTAGTACAGATAACTATGCTACAATCTTCGTCAAATCGGGTATGAAATGGTTCAAGCAGTTACCCATTCAGCAGTTCTCCCTTGGGCAAGATGTTTCTCTGTATCGTTCGCAGATGTACTGTGTGAGTTGGTCTATTGAAAATTAGCACGTTCTACTAGCCTCACCAATCCTTTTCCTCGCAGCTTGTCATGCACTACATACAAAATCTGGCCACTGGACGGGATGTTAGCAATATAATGTCCACAATCGTAATCAAGATTGTGCAAGAAAGAAGAGCGCAACGGCATGCGGCTCTGGATGCAAGAGATCCTGGGTCTAAAATGGAAGCAGAACTTTGGAAAAGGGTGCTTTGGACACTGCTCATGATTGACATGAAAGTAAGCATGATTTTTGGTTCTCCACGGGGGATTCCGACCTACGGGTACGTATCGTTCGAACGTTTATGGATGCGTGGAATGAGTTCCTGATGCACTGAAAAAGTTTTGATCTTGAACATCTAATCGAATGCGATGATGAATATTGGGAGCACGATGATCCAAATCAAGCATTCATACAACCTCCTGGAAAACCATCATCAGTCGCGTATTGGAATCATTATGTGAAGCTCGTGAAAATAACCACCTTTGCACATGATGTATTAGTGAGTATCTCTAACTCTGCCCTTGCTAACGTCAAAAATGATCTTTGCTCTGTCAGTTTTCCGAACACGACTGGCAACCCTGGAAGAGGATGGGCATTTCCAGTCACGCATGGAAACAGAAGGCTGTGATAGAAATCGACTCAGATCTCAATAAATGGGTGGAATCTATTCCGGACCACTGTAGGTTTCTCCTTTGTTCCTGGTCTTAAGATATATTTAATTTCGGGTTACAAGTGCGCTGGGATCCCCACACTCAAAATGAAATATTCCTTGCTCAGTCTTCAGTGCTTTATACTACGTATTACTGGCTTCAGATCCAGATCCATAGACGCTTCATCCCTCGACCAGGACAAAAACCACTGTTATCTTTCCCTTCACTGGCAATATGCTCGAATGCTGCTAGAGCTTGCGTTCACATCGCCGAATCTTGCTTGAAACGAATTTTTATAACGCATCCACACTTCTTAGTGAGTAATAAATATCGGTCGATTGTAGCAGCATCACGCTTAATGACTTTAATATCGAAGATTCCCCTATCTAGTTCAGCGATAGTTCTAGCGGTTAATATCTGGAGGGGGAAACGGGTTGATTCCGACTTCAATCCACAGAATGACCTTCTAGATATTAACAGATGCATTACTCTGCTACGCCTCTATGAATCACGGTGCGAAGCTCTCCTTAAATGATCTTACATTTGTTGAACGTGTTTTCTTGCAGATTTACACTCGCAGGACGTTTAATGTATGCGCACTCAAATATTGACAATTAGTATCACAACGTTGACCCTTACAAATTAGAGATATCATCAATACTGTCATGACTGTTAGCCAAGGGTCAATTTCTCCGGCAGGACACCAAAGCATGTTTAACGAATCTCAATCCAAGTCAACTGACCAGCAATTACTCGATCTCAACAATTATATGAGCCAGCCCCATCCGGATCCCGCTCAAGATCTTGGCACGAATCTTCCATTCCGTTCTACTCAGCTCGGGCAAATACCTCTAATGCCTCACTCCCGCGTCCAACCCTCTCTTGTGACTCAGAGTTTAGGTTATCAACATGACGTCTCCCGTGATGAACTTGCCATTTTTGAGGGGATTGAAAGCAACCACTATATCCGGGAGTCACACAAGCCACCTGCCAGGTGAGCTTACTAATATTTTATCAGGATTAAAGTGCCATATTCACTTTGGATTAGAAGTCCCAACAGTGATTCTCAGGATCGTGATTGGGATGTTTTTATGGCTAGTGTAGATCAACTTCTCTCAACAATGGAAGGATCCAAAGGGAATTCAGAGATATCATATCAATAGCTACAAAAAGAGATGAAATGACAACAACTTGAAACAGATTTTTAGATTGTTAATACATCTCCTGAGCCAAATTTGTGAGCATGCATCAGTCACAGCTTGATGGCATAGATTCTGTGGGCCAGCTGGATATTGGTGGACTGCCTGCAGACTGTCCATTAGCCAATTAAAGAAGTTAATGAAAAATTGATGTCTCTGGCATACCCAGAATTTAATATCAGACCATCTTGTATAGAGTGAAAACTTATATTATGACTGCTTTTGATTCATAAATGTACATTGTTCAATGTTCATTTTAATTTCTAGTAGTAATGGATGACTTCCTACAAGAAACATTTGTGACTTGACCTGTGATTAATGACCTGGATTCAATTTCTTGATGATTATAATTCTGTAAAGTAGCCCAAAATTTTCTGAAATCAGTCAAGACCAAATGTCCTGACTGGTGATATTTGAGTACTGCAGAGTAATCAGAGTGTAGATATCTTGCAGTAATCAAAAGAAGATCAAAATTTTATTAAAAAAATAGAAACAAGTGTTTACAATAGAGAGGTTGCGCAGCGCCAACCATATGCCGTATGCGGCTTAGTCAGCGTGCGCGAGCTGTTCACTGCAAAATGCGTGCGCTGGCCAACCACAGGCTCAAACTCGACTTTTACCTTCCGACTACTCAGTCACTTCAAGCTCAACAATCCTGACATTCTTTTATGGACCTGTAGGAACAGTTGGGATGCCAAAACTTGTGATTTGGATGAGGTTTTATAGGACTATGCGTGACAGACAACATTTTGTTGCCTTTGGTAGGAACTCGGTGTGTCATGGACTTTTCTTGTTCAAACGTGAGGCTGATGATGATTACAATTATATACAACCATTCTAGCCTAATGTCAAAGCAGAATCCAAACAAAATATGACCGGAATGTGATAATCCTCTCCGACCAGAAAGTTTTCTCTCTTATGATGCTCCTACCGTCTGGAAGAGACCACAAGCACTTCCATATTGAAGCAACAAACCAATTTTTCCATTTCTACATCCCGCACCATTCAGGTTCTGCACTACTTCTCATAAACTTTTCCCAACCAGTTGGCACAGCATGTCCATGTTATTCCACCTGTATTGTAACAAAGCAATCATATTACTTGCGCCTTTTGGTGTCAATACGGTCTAATTTATCCTTCACTTCATATCTAAGTCTTTATGATGTAGGTAGACCGTCCCATTTTCCTAATATACGCTGCGCACATATCTCGCAGTACACGACTCGTGCACGCTGACTAAGCCGTATACGGCATATGGTTGGCGCTGCGCAACCTCTCTAATGCTATGTGAAGTGCACATATCCTTGTACTGGTTCAATAAATTCACAGTAGGATATGCTTAATTATGAGCTTAATTGAATTTTTTGGACATCAAAACTTGCCTTTAATGCTATTTCCATTCACCTGTGTGAATCACAATTAGTATTCAAGAA